>ML796154.1:102850-120410 GCA_009831015.1 Picea engelmannii | reverse complement strand
CATCTTCCTCTTTTTGCTTCACCATCATGAGAACAAAATATTTACTAGCACTTACAAGTCTCTTCATTTGTCCCGTGCTCTCGAAAGAAACAATTGTTTTAATACAATGAGCTCTAACAATATATTCAATCCCGTCTTTAAAAAGGTGACATTTTTTCTCTTTATGATAGAATATTGCTTTCCTGTCAAATAAATATGGACTACCCAAGACTATGCCACAAATGTCAAGTGGCACTACATCCAATTCAACCTCATCAATGAACTTGGAAGTAATTGCAAATTTGATTTTACACTATTGAGTTACCTGCAACTTAGCATCCTCACACACCCAACCTAATGGATATGGTTTCACATGAGGTGTGGTATTTAAACCTAACTTCTTAACAATTGCTTTACATATTAAATTCACTTGAGATCCACTGCCAAACAAAGTATCTATCTTTGTATGCTTCACTATGAACCTTACATGGAAAACATCACTTTGTTTCTTTTGATTAAGAACACTTTCCAATTTAGCAAATTGAATTGAAGAACTAGAAATAGAATTAAATATACCTTTACTTCCCATTGCTGTGATTTTAGTTTCATCTCCTAAATATGACCCTAGATCTTGTTGAGCTGTTGCAACAGTCTTTTGTTTCCCCTTAACCTGGAATTCCTTTGGTCACAACTCTGGATGCAACTTCCAACACTTTTCCTCCTCATGTCCCTTCCTCTTGCAATGAGAACATGTAGGTGTCTCTTCATCTTTCTTCACTGTAGCTAACTTCTTACTCTTCCTTTTTTCCTTCAATTTCTTCTCAAACTTGTGTGGCTTCTTATCCTCAAACACATGCTTTCCCTTGTTAGCTTCAAGATGAGTAGCTTGTACTGACACTTCATCAATATTAGTAGGGTTAAACATCAATATAATATGTCGAAGATATGAATGAATACCACCAATATATTTAAGAAGAGTTTTACGAGTATATAACATAATTCCTAAAGACAATGCTTTCTTCTTAAATTCCTGTGTATGTACTTGAAATTTTTTCCCTTTTCCTTGTCTTATATGTTTCCAATATATTATTGTCATTTATACATAAGCTAATGGATAAATTTGTTTTCTTGATGTTGTTGAAGTTTTACTTATAAAACTAGCAGTCAAGGTTCTTCTTTATTATTATAATCATTTAGCACATTAGTTGCATAAATAAGATCACTGAAAGAGAGGCAATCATAGAAACAATAGAGACACGCAGATTATCCTGGGAAACCCTCATGGGGAAGAAAACCTAGAAAAAATTCCTCAATATAGATAGAACAAAGACTGAATATAAAATCCCTTGCTACTCCTTCACTAGGAAGAGTAGCGCACTACTTGACCAAGAAATACCAAAAGATAGACAAGAAACCCTCCTTGACGTCACCCCCACTTGCAACAGTTTCTCCTCTAAGTCTTGTGCATTGCAGAGCAGGATGTGTGTGTGTCCAAATGAGGCATTGACCTCTCTTATAAATAATGGTATGTGCAACCTATAATTAGGTTTGGGCCAACCTATCACTTTACCCTCTTAATTTACAATTAACTGTCAAGGCACAATAGGGATGAATTTTACTAAGGCACAATAGGGCCTAATTAAATATAATATAATAATATTATTCAACTCTCTCTCAGGTAGAATATTCTTCGAAGTTACAATATTTCAACACTCCCCCTTAACAAGAAGGGTATTCTACTGACAACATTAATAGCAAATGAATGGACTCAATACATCATCAAGAGGAGGGGACAATGTCATCAACATCGGGAACACTATCGATCATATATATAGATCATCAAAGTTTTTCTCATCATCAAAATCAGTAGAAACTGAGCATCATCATCATCTGCATTGTGGGTCTATAGTAACATCATCATCATCAACAACATGAAACTAGAAGATGAACATCAACAACACGAAGTTGGAACAACAACATCCACAACATGAAGCTGGAACAACAACATCAACAACTCGAAGCTGGAAAAACAACATCAACAACACAAAGTTGGAATAACATCATCATCATCAACAACATGAAGCTGGATCATCAACATCATCAACAACACAAAGCTAGAACATCAACATCAATATGTGGCAACATAATGAGGCAGGTGCATCAACAACAACATTTGTGGTACTCTGACAGACCGTCCTTACTTGACCTTCAAGATCTGCCTAGGAATCATAAGATTCCCTAGGATATAAAATCCTAACAATATGCCACGTGGTACTCTGACAGAATGTCCTTACCAGACCTTTAGGAGCTGCCCAATAATAATAATATTCCCTAGGATATAAAATCCTAACTGAGCTACCACTACTGACCACAACTAGCATATACATGCACATGTACTATGAAAAACCATCCTTACTGGACCTTCGGGATTTTCCCAAGGATGATCAATCCCCTAGGATATAAAATCCTAATTGAGCTACCACTACTGACCACAACTGGCATATACATGCACATGTACTATGACAAATCGTCCTTACTAGACCTTTGGGATTTTCCCAGGGATGATCAGTCCCCTAGGATATAAAACCCTAATTGAGCTACCCTTGGTTGGTCAAGATACCATAGTATCATCAACATCACTCCCCCTTTCGAGGGAGGTCCTTTCGGACTACACCAAGCTTGTCTCAGAAGTACTCAAACTTCACATGAGATAGAGGCTTAATCAACACATCTACATCCTGCTCATCTGTGCCAACATATTGGAGCTTCACAACTCTCTTTTGTATCAATGTAGTGGTACCAGATCTCAATGTGCTTCATCTCATCGTGGAACACTGGGTTCTCTATCATCTTTATGCAACTCTGGTTATCACAAAAGATCATAGTAGCATCCATCTATAGGTCAAATAGACCTGTCAACAACTTCCGAAGCCATATGGTTTCACAATTGGTGGAGCATGCTGAAATGTACTCCACTTATGCCGTACTGAGAGTAATACTAGATTGCTTCCTGCTTTTCAACGAATTCATGGTTGATCCCAAACTGAAACAACATCCCAAAGTGATTTTTCTGTCTGAAGCAATTCCAACCCAATCTAAACCAGTATAGCCATACAATCTGAAGTCACAATCTCCAGTATAATAGAGGCCATAGTCCAATGTACCCTTAAGGTATCTCATCACATGATTTGCAACTACAAGGTGGACACGTCTGGGCTCCACCAGATACTGACTCAAGGTGTTCACAACAAAGCATATATCTGGTCTGGTATTCATCAGATACATCAACGAACCAATGATCTGTCTGTATAGAGTAACATCAACTATTTCTGATGAAGTATCAACTGATAACTTCAGATTCATCTCCATAGGAGTGGACATGCATCTACAGTCCATCATGTTGAATCTCTTCAGAATTTTCACAACATACTTTCCTTGATTAAGGAAAATCTCATCTGGGATCTGCCATACTTCAGGACCTAATAAATAGTGCATCGGGCCTAAGTCCTCATTTCAAATTCAACGACAAGCTTCTTCTTACAATATGCGATGAGTTTTTCTTCATCTGTAAAGAACAAGTCATCCAAAAATAGCAACAATATAACTGGTCCATCATTCTCAATCTTGAAGTAAAGGCTGGGATCAAATTTACTCTTGGTAAAGCCCAATTTCATCAGAAAACTATCAACCATACCAAGCTCTTGGAGCTTGCTTCAACTTGCAGACACGAGTCTTCCTGTCTTGTACTTTGAAACCAATTTTTTCACATCACACTGTACCAACCTGGTAGACTTTCTCAACTGCAACTCAATCTGCATAATAATGTGTTGGTTATATGTGCTTTCTGCAAAGCACTATTTGTCTCACTACTTGAGAGTATGTCCTCTACTTTTTCTGCAACTGTTCCTTCTGGAACCGAGACTCTACACCTGTAGCTACTATTTCTGAAGCTGAGAATGATTTCTCTATTCTCATTGAAGCTGCTGAAATCTGAGAGTAGCTTCACTATTCTATCATGGAAATAACTTCATTTGAAACTGAGAGTCGTTGATACTGAAGGTAGCTTTGCTTCTTTCATGGAGGTAACTGAATCTCAAATACAAGGACTGCTCCCTCTGAATCTCATACTATATCAGAATCATGGGTGTTCTAACTGTCTTCATGAACACTAGAACTATTTCTTCGATTACTGGAGCAATTCCTTCATCATAGTATTCTCTCTCTTGCTGGGAGAATCCTATGGACACAAATCAGGCTTTGTACATATTTATACTATTATCTGCAACATGCTTGTTCTATTAGATCAATCTTGCAATTCACCACTGACTTCTCTTCTAGTATTAAGGAAAAATACATATCCCAGTCCTTCTGAGTGGCTTCCTCCTCTGTCACCGAAACAATGGAATCTTCCCAAGATATTTCATGTCCCCTAGAAGTCTCTGAAGCTACGATCTATTCTTCTCGACTCATGGCATATGTCTGTCAGTCCTGGAAGATGCATCTTTTCTCATCTGATTCTCTCTAAGATTAGGCTCACTTTGAGTCTCCATGCTCCCTCTGAGTCTATATAATCTTTAGATCCATCTGCTCCCTCTAATATGGCTATTCAATGCTATATGTCTTTTCATATTGCAAAGTGTCATGGGCCCATGCTGGTCTCTTTCTAGTTACTGCATTGATTATGGATAGGCCCTTCTAGCTCTACTAACTCTTCCCGATGATCTGAATAATGATTTACTGCACCAAAGGGATTTGTTCAATCATCTTTGGAGCCTTCTGCTCCTCATGATCTGTCTCCATACAAGATGTTCTATATCTAGCAAAAGTAGCTTCTTCTTCGTCTTCTTCGGTACATGGATGTATACGGTCATACATACAACTTGGATAGTCTGCTTCATGTATCATCTAATATGTTTCCTCTTGCAACTGTCACTATATCTCCCTTAGGGTTATCATTTATGACCTGCCCAGAGAAATAAAAACAAGGGAGAAATAATAGACACGAATAATACTCTTTATAATATAGAAATAATAGCAAGAACAATCGTCACAGTAGCTCCTTTAGAGCTATCACTTGTGACCTTCCTGAAACAGGGGTCAAAAGTAAGAAATACAATAATAAGAAATGAGAGCAACACTCTTCTAGTGTTGTGATCAATCATTCCTCCATGGTAACCTGGAAACAAAAAAGAAGTTTCTCCTAGAGGAGATGCTAGTTATATCTAGTAAATGATTACAATAAGCATTTATCTCAACAATGCTCACATGCTACCAAGTATAAAACTTTTCAAAATTTCTATCACAACTATAATGTTACTTGTAATGAGGCAGTGCAAATTTGAATCTTATCAACTTAATCAATCAAACCTGTAACCTATAGTCTTGTCCTTAAGAACTGGTGTTGTTTCTTTTCTTCTGAGTCTCCTTCACTCAAGATGACAAATATTCTCTTCAACCTATCATATGTACTAAGATAATATGCTTTCTTAACATAAATATGAGTTAGATAATAAACTTTATAATCTTAACCTTAATCAATCTAATACTTTTGACTTCAATTTTGACCAATGGTTAGTATGATAGTCATAACTTCAACATATAAAAATACAACCTTGATGTTCATAAGATCATAACAAATAGAGGCATATTAAATTGATCAAACCTGAGGTGCATTGTTCCTCTGAATGTGCTAGATCTGAGATCCCTTTGCATCTACGATTGTTGTTTAGACAAAATATCCTTTCTCTTGCAAATACCCTTTAAAAATAATCATACAATTTAAACATATGTAAGTACATACCTCTGATAGTATCGATAGGTAGTGTCACCATCCGACAACAACATAAATAAATAACAAACCTTTAAAACTTCAAAGGTGTTGCAACTTGTAATTTAAAGGTAGCTGGAGATTTGCTAGGGTAAGGCACACTAGGATAATAAAAATCAGTCCCAACACTTCAAAAAACCTTTCACTGCAACTGGTGCTAGCACTGCAACTAGCATGAAGACACTATTACTGCAACTAATACTGCAACTACAACTGGTACTACAACTACAACTTAGGGTTTTATGAGGAAACTCTATTTTCTCAGACTTCCAATTTCAGAATTCTGATCGAGGGACTAGATGCTCCCTCCTAGGACGAGATCCTAAGTGTTGTTACTTTCTCCAACGTCCTCTTCAAACAAGGAAAATGTCACACTTAGGGTTAATGCATAAACCCTAATTTTGCAGCAACTACAATTCTGAAATTGAATCTTGGAGAGGGTGTGCTGAAGATAGCCACTTCTTATAAATTGTGAGTTGGTCTCTTTCAGGCCTACTCTGATACCATGTTGAAGTTTTACTTATACAACTAGCATTTATAGTTCTTCTTTATTATTATAATCATTTATCACATTAGCTGCATAAATAAGATCACTGAAAGATAGGTAATCACAGAAACAATAAAGACACACATATTATCTTGGGAAACCCTCATGGGGAAGAAAAACCAACAAAACTTCCTCAATATAGATAGACCAAATACTGAACAAAAGATCCTCCTCTACTCCTTCACTAGGAAGAGTAGTGCACCACTTGACCAAGAAATACCAAGAGATAGACAAGAAACCCTCCTTGACGTCACCCCCAGTTGCAACAATTTCTCCTCCAAGACTTTCGATCTGCAGAGCTAGATGTGTGTGTGTGTCCAATGAGGCACTGACCTATCTTATAAATAGTGGTCTAACCAACCTATAATTAGGTCTGGGCCAACCTGTCACTTTACCCTCTTAATTTACAATTAAATGTCAAGAAATAATAGGGCCGAATTTTACTAAGGCACAATAAGGCCAAATTAAATACAATATAATAATATTATTCAACTCTCTCTTAGATAGAATATTCTTCGAAACTACAATATTTCAACAGATGCAACAATAAATTCATCCCAAGAAGAGATTACTTTACCCTATTGAACGAGAACATTTTGTCTTACTCTCCCACCATATCAAGGATGGTGCACCCAGAGAAAGAGCAACCAACTGTATTTTTGCAGTGTCATCCATGATTTTTTGTACCCCGTGTTGGCATAGGGGTAGACCCAGGGTTCAATGCTTAACAATGCACCAACAAAACTCTGACTACCAGCCCTTTCGGAAACACTCGCGATTCAAGCGAAATCTCACCCGAGGTAGAATCAGGGGGGGTTACAGGGCACAGGTGTCTGTAACCAATATGGGACATAGATATGCGATAATAACACTTCGCAGAGTAATCGGTTAATGCTTAGAAGGTGACATGCATTACTTTCTTAACATCGCAGAGCATAACCAAAGATAGATCAACGCAATAATAATGAATGATTATATACCCTGAGCACTTAGCATTATATGCTAGATCTAGCATTCATTTATCCTCAATACAAGTAAAGAACTTAAGCAACAACATATTTATCTCTTACACAGCATAATCAAAGAACTAAGAAGATTTATGACAGGAATAACATAACACGAAGCAAACAATAAGACACCAGATATACGTGGTTCACCCTAGTGTGGGACTACGTCCACCAACCGCTTCGCTCTTTATTATTCGCTTGAATATTACATTCATTCACTCCTGTGCACTAAGCCACAGAGCCGAGCTTCGCACCAGACAGGGGAACTATGCATTGAGCACCAGATCCTCCTTCCAAAACTAGGTCAATACACAGAGCTAACTCTCCATTGAGCACAAAGCCTTAACACACAGACATTCCTTTACACAAAGCAGCTTTGTTCACACAAAACTACATTCCCTTTGCTAATTAGCTAGCTAGCTACTTCTACCATACATTATTCTTTATTTATATTTTACAAACCCTTACAATAAGGCCTAATCATGCGAAAACCCCATGGGATGACATCTCATAAACCCGTTACAAAAACCCTAGAGGACCCTTTACTAGGTCCACTTAACCCTCAAAATCGATGAGATCCGTGATATCGACTCCATTTGGGTGCTCCTTCCTCGAACAGCGTGTCGAAATCCAAAAGTGGGTTAAAACTGATCGAAGTTTCCCCAAAACTTGGTCGAGGGTCAACATGCCCCCAACACTCACCTGTGACTCGTCCCGAGTCACTCAGGTCTGGACAATGCTACTTCGAAAGCCTCGAGATTAACTTGAGCTGCCTTGACTTGCTACTTTGCATGAGCCTCCTTCTCAGTGAGCTCCTGGATCATCTGCTCTGTAACAAGCCCTTCCAGGCACCGTTCTATTACTACAATCCCTTGATATAGTTGTGAGCCCTGTCCATCAATCTCTTCGAACACCTTGCAAGCTTAGTCTTGCACAGGTTGTATCTTCTGCGTAACTTCTATTACCTTAACCGAGAGGGTAGTGATCTACTGTTGTACTACACATTGCTCCTAGGATCTCTTCATTCTTTCTACTACTGTGAACAACTTCATCTGTGCCTGCAACGAGAATGCTTGTTGCTGTGCCTCCTGTAACTACGCTTCTAACTTATTTAGCTCTGGATCCTTGTCGAGGCATTCATATGTCTGGGTGCTCTTATCACTTAATTGTTTACATTCTGAGGCGAGGGCTCTTATGCTTTCAACTGTGTTCTTAGCAGTCTCCTCCCACTAGTCATGCACCTCCTACGGGGTGCTTGTTACTGTTTGGGCCTCCAATTCTGTTATCCTAGCCTGAAGCTGCTAGAGGGTCTCAACGAGCTTCACTATTTGAGCTTCAATTGACTCTTTCTCTTCTTGTGCCAAGCCTGAAACAGAGCAACATGCTTTACTTACCACTTCTTTGACCATGTCCCTCTCTGCGAGCAAATTCTCCTTTTGCCTTTGTAGATGCGCTTTTTCGTCTTGAAACTTCACCTAAAGCTCTGCTTTCTCACTTTCCTGGGCTACTACACTGTCCTGTGTTGCTCGTAATCCTTTTTCAAGGCTTATGTATCCTTTTCCTTTTCTTTCTGAGCTCTCTGAAATCGAGCTTCTGTTGCATTTGCAAATCTTATTAGTTGGGTTGGTTCATCCCCCAATTCTATAGTCTGTGACGCAGAAAGTGCAGACGATGCAGTAGGTACTGCGTGGAACAAATGAACAACTTGTTGTAATTCCTTCAATTAATTCTCAATTCTTTCGTATAACTCCTCTTGCTTCTCTCCATACCTCTGCAATATGTCTTTAGAAGCGTCCTCCATAGCTCCTTGGACCAGATTGATGTTTTCCTCAGTGAGAGTGGCCTCAAACTAGGACTTATTAGTGCGCGTCTTCTTCCTTATTGAAGGTTTCTTCGGAGAAACCTTCTTCTTCTGAGGTGTCACTATCTCAATGGGGGGATCCTCAGGTGGAGGGGTGGTAGCTTCGCCTCCTCCTTCATCTCCTCCTCCCTGTCCTTCTGCTTCATCTTCTCCTCCTCTTGGCAAGCCAGACCCATTATCTTCAAAAGAGTTGTCCTCCTCATTGCTCTCTATATCCTAGACTTCCTCCTACTTTTTCTTCTTCTTCGTCCCACTAGACTGTCCAACATGCTCAACCTGTGTAGCTATGGGGATTTTTTGGCACAAGGGCAGACCCAGGGTTCAATGCTACAACATCACACCAACAAAACCCTAACTACCAACCCTTTTAGCAACACCTGCGGAGCAGATGAAGTCTCACCCAAGGTATAGGCAGGGGTGGTTGCATAAATTAGATGTCTGCAACCTTAGCTGGGACACATATATGTGATTCTAACATTTAACAGAGCACTTAGCATTGAACATTCATCAATATTCAGTTCTTAGTATTCATCAATAGCAGACAAACCCTAATTACAGAGCATTGCAGTATTCAACCAGATCCGTATCGAATAACACTTAGCATAAAAGGAACACATTTGATCTAGCATATTCAGGCACTAAACATACTCACATAGGTCAGATCTAACATTCATTCTCCTTATTAAGCACAAAGCAACATCATTTCTATCTAACATTCATATATATCATAGAAAGTCACACATAAACACATCAACACATCACACAAAGCAGAGCAACACAACATATACGTGGTTCACCCCTCCCCTGGGGCTACGTCCACCAACTCTTCTTCTCTTCTATTATCTTCTGTTAATCAGTTACATGCATAGAGCCTAAAAAACCCTACTCTGCATAGGACAAGAGATATTTGCACTTCGCTAGATCCTCCTTCCCCAAGTTAGGTTCAACACAAATCCTCCTCTCGATCTCTTACAGTCCCTTGCACTTAGCCTTACCAGTCTTACATAATATGCACAAAGCACTTACAATCCTTCGATCACATAAATCGATCACCACTACTTTCTACATCGCCTAGCTTCTATATATATATTACAAAAGTGGGCCTAGGCATGGGTAAACCCATGGGTTGACCCTCCCATACCTGTTACATGATCCCAAAACCCAAAAATACCTAAAAAGGGGCTGAGATCTCGCGATCTCCTCTTCGTCTTGCGCTCCATCTTTGAAAGCTTGTTGAAGTCCCAAAAATAGGTCAATCATGACCAAGTATCCTCAAAACTTGGTCAAGGGCCAACATGCCCCCAACACTCACCTGTGACTCCTCCCGAGTCACTCTGATCTAGGTAGTTCTGCTTCGAAATAGTCAAGCTTGGTTTGAGCTACTTTGACTTGTTGCTGTCCCATGACATCCTATTCAACAAACTCTTGGATGACTGCCTCGTTCACGGGTCCTTCTAGGCGTTGTTCTACTGCAACAACAACTTGCTCCAGTTCTGCTCCTCGGCCTTCAATCTCCGTGAACAGTTGGTAAGCCTCATCCTGTACAGGTTGGATCTTCTGAGTCACTTCCATGACTTTGATCTGAATGATGTGAACCTACTTCTGGGTAGTGCGTTGCTCTTGGGATCACTTCATCTGTCCACTGTTGATAGGGGCTTCAACCACGCCTGTATTGTTTATGCTTGCTGCTTCGCCTCCTGGAGCTGCGACTCCAGTGCCTTCAGTTCTGCATTCTCAGTGAGTTGCTCATAATTCTGGGCACTGCGATCACTGAGTTGCTTGCATTCCATGGCAAGAGCCTTTATTCTCTCGACTGCGCTCCGGGCAGTTGCTTCTCCGTGATATCTTACATCCTGCGAAGTGTTGGGCACTGTGCAGAGCTCTTAATATGCTATTCTTTGCTGTAACTGTTGGATGGCTTCCACGATCTTCTCTACTTGATGCTCAACCCGGTCTTCTGCCTGTGGCTCTAAGCCTGTCATGGAGCAAAGTGCTCTGTTGAATGCTTCTTTTACCTCGAGTTGCCCTGCGAGCAACTGTTCCTTTTCTTGATGCATTTGGGCTTTCTCCTCATCAAAATTTGTCTGGAGAGAAATCTTCTCCTACTCTGCAACTCGACGTTGTTCTACAAGTACTCATTGTACTTGCTTCAAAGCATAGGTGGCTTGTTCTGTTTCCTCTTGTGCTCATCGAAGGTGATCTTCAGTTGCATCTGCGAGTCGATGGAGTTGGGTTGGCTCATCTCCCAACTCTTGTTCTCCCGATGGTAGGGGCACAGTGGAGACTGCACGACTAGATTGAAGAGCCTGATGTACCCCTCGGAGTTCAACCTCAATTCTATCATACATTTCCTCCTGCTTAGCTTATTTTTTCTCCGCGATTTCCAGTGAAGTGTCGTTTAGAGATGCTATGATGAAGTCAAAGTCATCAGGAGTAAGTGTAGTCTGCATCTTGGTCATGGTGGCTCTTGATTTCTTCCGGGAAGAAGGTTTCCGGGGAGAAACCTTCCTCTTCTTCAAGGGGTCAACCTCGTCTCTGGGCAGTGTTACTTCGCCTTTCTTTTGTTAAGCTTCTCTGTCCTTCATCTCTTTTACATTGTCATCACCTCCTCGCTCAGGTGATATGGAAGCAGTCTTCCCAGAGGCGTTGCTTAAATATTGGACCTCTTCAGTCTTCTTTCTTCTACTGGTTCCAGGTGTGTCTTGTTCTTTGTGAGTGGTCTCCAGGCTGTCCAGTTCAGGATCAAACATCTTTTCAGGGTCTCCTCTAGGTCCTCTTTCGTAAGTTTATAGTACAACTGGGGATGCTTCTTATGTTCATCGGCTCGCACTGTAATGTAAATGAAATGGTGTCAGTGTCGGATAATTTTGCATCAACGATAGGTACAAGAAACTCCTCGGGCCATTCCTTTGTAATCTTCTCCATATCTTCATCTGTCATCTTGTATTACAATTGCAATTCTTCCTGGTTCTCATCTTTGCGCGCGGTGATGTAGATGAAATGAGGATCAACACAAAACTTTGCTATTGGTCGATACTGGTGCAAGGTGCGCGGTGTCATACATTGAAATGATTCGATGGAAACCTTTAACTGCTGGTAATATCCATGAAACATGGCATTAGACTACCACTTCTTCGTCATGTCATTGGTATACCACAGGGTTGAAAACTGAGTGGCCAATAACTCTGAGGGTTCGATCCTTGGAAAAGTGGCTCCTTCAGGCATTTTCCAGGCGACAAATGCAATAAAAATGATCAACCAACTATAATGGAATTCATATCCCAAGTCCTGGGTTTCATGATAATTATTCTATAGCTTGTTGATGAGGTAGTTCGCCCAGTTCATCTGCATGCCCTCCACACACTTTCCTATGAGGTCCACCATGAACCCGGTGACCTGTGTGGGGAAGTTCTTTCTTACTAGATTGCTAGATAGGAGTTGGAAAGAGAGGCACACTATGCCATCCTATATAGAGGATACTTTGTAACCTCACTTTCCTTTCTCTACCTCTCTGTAAGCTTCTTTGATGCGTTGCGCCGAAGATCGGTTTGAGGCCTTCCCTAGATAAAACTGCTGAGGGTCAGGACCCTTCATGCTTAAGCCTATGATCCAGTGGATCAACGCTGGATCCATAGTAATCCTTCTGTCGAGCCACATATATTCGCCATGATAGCACGACAGGGGGAGTTTAAAAAAATAGTTAACCTCCCGGTGGCGGCCAAAATACAGGATCTTCATCACATTCAGCACGGTGGACTGTGCCAACCCCTTAATCCATGGCTATAAAATGAGGTGAGGATTCTTCCTAGTTGTCTTCATGAGATAGCGGTGGGGTGCCAATATGGTGTAGTTCTTCCAGTCTCCTAAGTTGAAGTCATTGTTCTTCAATAGCAGGATCTGTCCTAACTGACTCCCGACTATGCGAATTCCTTTCAGAATGTACGCAGTGAACACAACGTACTCAAAATATTGGGGGATACTATCATGGTTAACAACACCAACCAAAGGTGGAATGCATTCAGGTAGGATCGATGAGATCTGTGTCACATTAGCCATATTGTCACGATGCTTACTTCGTTGTTCCGTTATGGGGTTGACACGGCCGGAACGACGTCTAGTCGAAGGGGAGGCCTGCAGTCCCCTGGTCGACGATGCCTACATACCTTCAGATATCATTCTATCGAACATTAGCTTCTTAAGGACTTCCTCGACAGACTTCTCCAATTCACTAGGCTTGCCCGAAATTCTAGCTTTTAACGGACAAGTGGGGTAGACAAACGGATAGGCGGGGTAGAAAAACGGATAGGCGAGGTGTAGTTATAGATAACACAACTCGACACTTGGACAATTCTATGCTTAGCTCAGTCAATCATGGGTAGAAAAAAGTGGTCTCGACGCAATGACCAACGAGTTAAATAAGCGGTGCATCTTGACGGGTCTTCCAACGACTGTGAAGTGCTTCCATCAATGTAAATCTATCCGATATGGTGAGGTATCAATGTCGAAAAGAGTTCCATCAGCCCATAAATGTGTTTTATAACCATTCCAGAGCATCATTCTAATGGTCAGGGCGCCTCCAACGATCATATAACTTCGCCAGGGCGAAGTCCAATTTTGTGTGGTCTTGCTGTTCCAAAGAAGTTCAAATTCTGGGAACCTGCCTCCTGTGAGGTTCCAGCCTGCGAAGTCTACCATCTAATTTCTGTAACTTCTTGTAGCCTTTCCAACTTAGACTTCTTTTTATTGAGCTTCCTTTCCTTCTTTCCCGTGATCTGAGTCTCTCTAACTGTTTATGGAATCCTCTTTCCATTCTTATTCTTATCTTCCCCTAGCACAGTGGCTTTGTACTGTTGAGGTGCCCTCAAGTATTTTGAAGTTAATATCTCTTTTCTTAACACTTCCTGAGAGGCCATACTTATTTCTTGAATAAATAGGTTCTTCAAGCCTTCTTGCATTCTTTCAACTTTGATAATTTATTCTCTTACTTTCTGTCCCTCCTGCGTGGTTACTTTGTTATGTTGCTTCGACTTATTCTTTCATTCTTCTATTAGTCGATCTATTTTCCTATCTATGAAATCCCTTAATTCTTGCTTTTTATTTTCTATAGCTTCTTCCTCTTATTTTCTTCTGATCTGATCCTTCTCAATCCAGGTCTTACCTAACAAAAGTGGGAAAGGGGTGTTGTCCCCAACAAACCGAATGAATTCAAATTCTTCTTCATTCGATGTTCCATGAACAATAATAGGTACATTAGTAACTCTTCCACATAGGGTTATCATATTACCCTTAAACAAGCCTATCCTTCCTAATGAAGATACCACAATAGGCTTTCCCAAAATTTCCCAAGTTTCTTCTGTCATAGTATTCACTTGTGTTTCTTCATCCAAGACACAGTCTATGTCAAAGTCTTCTATTCTTGCACTTATGCACTATTTTGATTTCAAGATTTCTGGTAAACTGACATCTTTGTGAACATCCATCATTTCTTTCAACTGTAATAACGTAGTCTGAACTTCCTCTGACCTTTTCTCTTTATGACTTTCTAACATGCCCTTGGTCACTTGACTTTCTCCATATTTTTCTTACCTCATGTTCATTCCTTCAACTTTAGCAATAATCCTTGGACAATCGTCAACCTCATGACCAATAACCTTACAACAAAGACAAATAGGGCCTACCTCAGGACATTCCTTAGCAATATCTCCCGACCTTCTGCAATTATAACACAATGCCAATCCTCTTTTTCTTTTAAACGTTCCCCAACCTTTTCTGTACTGCGCACTTCCCCTCGGATTGTAGTGCTGGACCTGCAATCTGCGAAAAGCCTTTCTAGGTTCCTGCATCCACTTATTAGACCAAAAACTCTTTCTATGCATAGGAATAACATATCTTTCTTCATTTCTATTAAATTTATTCAAATAAACTCTTTCTTGCAACTGCGCCCTAGCCTTCAGACTAGGACAAAATCTATTAAACATACTTAAATTCATGCTTTTGAAAGAATTTTTTTTACCCATCTTTCTCTTACCAAAGCACAAAGCTTGCTTCTTTAGGATCTTACCTCTTTTCTTTAGATCAGATTACTCTCTAGGCACAAATATTCACAAGTCAAGTAGAGTACTGCGCACTTCAACAACAGATCTACACACATAGCTTCTCTTTTCTTTACTTCAGTTCCCAGCAATCATAGTTTCAGGTCCCGACAATGGAACCATTTGTTGGAATAGGGGCAGACACATGGTTCAACGCTTAAAAACGCACCAACAAAACCCCGATTATCGGCCCTTTCAGCAACACCTGTGAAGCAGGTGAAGTCTCACCCGAGGTAGAATAAAGGGGGGTTACAGGACGCAGGTGTTTGTAACCAAGATGGGACATAGATATGTGATAATAACACTTTGCAGAGTAATCAATTAACGCTTAGAAGGTGACATGCATTAGTTTCTTAACATCACAGAGCATAACCAAAGATAGATCGACGCAGTAATAATGAATGATTATATACCCTCAACACTTAACACTTAACATTATAGGTTAGATCTAACATTCATTTATCCTCAATACAAGTAAATCACTTAAGAAACAACATATTTATCTCTTACACAACATAATCAAAGAACTAAGCAGATTTATGATAGGAATAACATAGCATAAAGAAAACCATAAGACATCAGATATACGTGGTTCACCCCATTGTGGGGCTACGTTCACCAACTGCTTCGCCTCTTAATTATTCACTCGAATCTTACATTCATTCACTCCTGTGCACTAAGCCACAGAGTTGAGCTTCGCACCAGACATGGGATCTGTGCACTAAGCACCATATCCTCCTTCCAAAACTAGGTCAAGACATAGAGCTAACTCTCCATCGAGCACAAAGCCTTAACACACAAACATTCCTTCGCACAAAGCAACTTTGTTCACACAAAACTACATTCCCTTTGCTAATTAGCTAGCTAGCTACTTCGACTACCATACATTCTTCTTTATTTATATTTTACAAACCCTTACAATAAGGCCTAATCATGGGAAAACCCCATGGGATGACATCCCATAAACCCGTTACAAAAACCCTAGAGGACCCTTTACTAGGCCGACTTAACCCTCAAAATCGGTGAGATCCACGATCTCAGCTCCGCCTGGGTGCTCCTTCTTCGATCAGCGTGTCGAATTCCAAAAGTGGGTCAAAGCTGACCGAAGTTCCCCCAAAACTTGGTCAAGGGCCAACACCCTGCAATATACTTCAATATGTTTGATCCAATTTTCTAACTTTTCTGCATTCAATTCTCCATTGTAAATCGACAAATGAAAATTTACATCTAACTTTAATAAAGTAAAATCATGAGAATGCGAGGGATTCTTAGAATACTTCTTATGAGAAGAATGTTCACTTTCATCAGAAAAAGATGACAATGATTATGATGATGGGGATGAAGGGGGCTCTAGAGGTTTTTCATCTCCTCCTTATTCTTCAGCTTTTACCAATTTTTTGGCTCCTCCTTGAACCTTAAGGGTCAGTTCTTCCACCATTTTCTTCATCTTGAGAAATTCCTACGTCATAGCCTTGAAGCTCATTCTAGGATCTTCTCCTTCTTCGGACGCCATTCCTCATTTTCAAAATTCTCTTTGAATTTATGGGTTGAAGTCTTCAAGCGTGCTTTCACCTAGCTTGGACTTGGACCATGAAAGAATTCACTTGCAAACACTTGTCAAAACAACTATGATACCAACTTGATTTGAAAATCCTTAGATGTTATATTATTTCTTAATTTTACATTAACATCCAACCTAATTCGAAAAATTAAGATCGTCTCGCCTATTTGCAAAATAACATATGAATTCACTTACTTATCCAAAACCTCATTAATAATTAATAACTTGCGAGAAACCGAGTGAAATAGAAACAACAAGAACAAATCACATTACACAAGTTGATAATAGAGCTCACCCATCTTGGGCTATGACTTCGGGTCCACTTCCAAATGAGAGACCACTCTATTAATGCTGAAATGCTTGATACAATAATGGCTCCAACTTATGTTTTTACAATGACCTTCTTATCTATTGCTCAAACTCAGATACGAGTATCAAAATCAACTTTGTCTCATAAAAATGAAACCTTTGATTGTAAACACTCTACACTTCTCTCAAAGAGTCCCTAAGGATCAAAATCTCATGAACCCTTGACACTCAAAACAATGCAATAACCCTTTGGCATGATTTCCAATGCAATCTTGCTCTAACTTGGCACTCAAAACTATGCCAAAATAAACTCATTCATATTCTTGACATGAAATCACATGTAGCACAAGTGGTTGGATCTTGGTTTATATAGGGGA
>ML796154.1:82712-102830 GCA_009831015.1 Picea engelmannii | reverse complement strand
CCATTGATGTTTAACAAGGAGTCTCATTGGCACATTGGTAGGAGTATAATTTTAAGCGGCTGGGTCGGTTCAAAGGTCGCGGGGTCGATCCGGACCAACGCTTTATTTATAGCATATACAATTCAATACAATTTAAATATTAAACCGCCCAATGGAATATTCGATTATATTGTTAGTTCATTTAGTTAAGACGGTTTTTTCATCCATCATAGTTCTCGGTTTCGATTCCCCTCCGAACCCAACCAATTTTTATACTCCTTAGCCAATATTGGCAATTCATATTGTGCCACATGATACTCAATGATTGGTCCATGTCATTGTCACTGTACACCCAATCAACTACCTCGTCATCGGTCCAGTCACCTATCATGTCACAACTATGCTTGCCACGTCATCTATACGATGCCACCTATCATCTGCCACATCAATGCCATACTTCCATGTGTTAACTTGTCATACTGCTACATCACCCATTTTATTTCCACATGTCATCCATACAGTCCACATCATCCATACAATACACGTCATCACGTCATCTGTATAGTCCACGTGTCCATTTGTGATGCTACCACGTCATATGATCGTACCTATCTGTACGGCCACGTGGTAGCCTATTGTTGGGCCCGAGATATGATCATTTTTATGACGGTTATCATACATTTTTTCCGCATGTACATATATGTTTTGCATGTTTTGAAGGAGATTTTTGAAGAATTTTATGATAAAATGGTATAATCGGCATGAGGTACGTGTAATTTGTGTTTTATGACTAAATCAAGTTTAATTCATCATGTTTTATGGTTTCCAAGAGTTAATTTGTGTTTTTCTTCTGTTACAGGGCAAAACGCACCATGTTTCCAGTTCTGGCACTTGATCCGACACTCGTTACAACATCGTTCCGGTACCCGATCCGACACTCGTTCCAACACCCAGTATTGCTAAAAAACGCAAGGCAACTTGGCGGTTATGGTATTGGCGGCTAGTGATGGACAAATTGGGCACATGGGTTTTGTTTATCATCGCCCCCTCCAACTACTAAGCTCAAGACAAATCGATTTCAGTTGTCCAAAGAGGGCGATTATTGGCTTCCTCCGTTTTGTTAGTTATGGCTGCATTTATTGTAATTTGTCGAATTTAGAGGTGGTTCGACCCTCCTGTGGTCGACCACCTGGGTTGTAAGCTTATAAATACCGATAGGATGGTCATTAGATTGTTAACCAAGTAGCATAAGCGTTAGAATTGCCAGAAACTCGTTTTTACTCTGTTTTGACATTTCACATTGCCAAAATTGTGCCAGAACTGCATTTTTATGTTTTCATGGTGAATTTTCCCTGTTGAAGTTCATGGTATGCTTGTAGAAGGTAGCCACGACTTGATGGGTGCCCACTAACAGTCTGGTGATTGCATTTCTGTTGTTTATGCAATTTCTTAATTTAACTACTCTTTCTTATTTCCTGTACATGTGTGTTTTTTTTTATCTAATTGATTAATTTGTTGTAGCTTAATTGTCTTGCTTTTATTTTGCAGGTTAGATGATGATATGTGTTAGCATGTATTAGTTTTGTAGATTAGGAACAAACTTGCAAGTTTCTACACTAACCCCGTGTGCAGTTAGACGTTAGATCATACTTTCTTTTATGATTTTATAGTCTAGTTTAAAATAGATTTTTAATTAGATAGAACATAGTTTTAACTTGGGTTTCTTTGACAGGGATGTTGATGGATGGATAGATTTAATTCCCGTTCTTAGTTATAGTTTGCTTACTTAAGTTTTAGATAGATTTCGTTTGCTTCATTATTGGTTAATGCAATTGTCAATTTACTTCTTGATATCATAGTTTAATTTATGTTTTTAATTCATCATAGCTTGAATGATTAGAATAGACATAGCATAGTTTTCCTTTACGCAATTTCCTTTCATAGATTAAAATGAAATTAAATTACTTAGTTAGATAATGATGATCTCATTATGATGTTAATGGTTTATACATGAATATGCAGGGTATTTAACATTACTTTTGTCATGGCTAAATTTTCGTTGGATTGTTTAATACATACCTTTCATTTTGCCATTGATATTAGTGTTGAGTTTACACCGTTGGAATTGTCCTTTGTTGTCAAGTGTCATCGAGATATCATCCGTCACCACCGAAGGCATTCACACAACCACCAACATTACATTTGAGTGTTTCATAGAATAAAGATAGTTTCTTGCTTTTGTAGATCAGAAGAGATAGTTTCTTGCTTTCATAGGTTAGAATATAGTTTTATTGTTGTTATAGGGTAGTTAGTCTTTTGCTTCCATAGATTTAAGAGCAGTTTTGTTTATTGTAAATTAGGCATTTAGTTGGTAGTCCTCATTGCTTTCAATAAAATGGTTTTCATCTCATGCATTAGAAATAGTTTTGCATCAAGCATTTAGTCCACTTGCCTCTTAGGCTAGCTAGTTGTTCAATGAGAAGTCTTTTCTTACTTGTCCCTTTGCTTTAGTAGGATAGATAGTTGTCTTTGCTTACTTGTCTTTTGCTTTAGTAGGTTAGTTATGTGTCTTTGCTTACTTGTCTATTTGATTTAATAGGTTAGATAAGTGCTTTTTCTTACTTGCTTATTAATTTCTTTCATAGGGTAGTTGCTCATTGAATGTAGGTTGGCAAGTTAAAAGTAGTTTTCTTTCATCATTTGCTTAGTATCCTTAGTAGTTTACCTTTGCTTATTGTCATGAACTAGTTTGCTTTGAATAGGGTTTTTTCTTTCTTTCTTAGGAACTATCCATCAGTCCTTGGCCCAAAAGTACTTAGGTTACCTAGTTTCAAGTTGCTTAGTAGGGTTTGCTCATTAGATAGGTTTGCTTGAATAGATTAGTCTTAGATAGCTGCTTTCATTAATTAGATTATAATCCTACCAAACTTTTACCTTTGGCATATATTTTGCTACAACTCTAAGTTTACTTACCCCGGGTTGACAATTTAATTGAGGGTAGTTTAGTGTCTTTTTTAGCACATATAAATCACCTAACATTTTGGCGCCGTTGCCGGGGAGTTGTCTCAAGGTAAGAAGTAGTTAGGAATTATATCATTTCTAGACCTTAGCATTAGTTTGGTGGCGGGGGAACTTTAAGACGAGAGGTAAGAACCTACGCATCTGCTATAACAGGTTCCCCCAAACCCAATGGTAGTTTTTCTTTTTGTTTTTATTTTTCATGAATAGACCTAGAAACCAAATGGTAGCTTTTTCTTTTGTTTTTTATTTCTTTCATGAATAGGCCTAGAGACCCACAAGGTAGATACATTAAATCAAAATTAGACCTTTCAACCAAGGTTCCTTTCGATCTCTTTGGGGGAAGGAACGTTCCGCTTATAAAATCTGCAGACCGATACCGAAAAGAAGAAGCTAGCTCGACTCAAAGAGATAAAATAGTCTCTGAAGGGACTAACACAGGGAGCACTATAGAACAAGAAATTTAAGCATCAATCATATTAGGACAAGAGGCAAGACCACTCGAGTCTTCCACAGAACCAAACAATACAACCTTTGCTTTTACACCACCACCAGGGTACCCTAATTTTAAGGACATCATAGACCCTAAACAAGTGAATCCTTTGTTTGGTAGTTCAACCAATGTAATCATCTCTCAAATTGACACAGAAACTTTGGCACCGATAATCTCAACCAACTCGAGTAGAGTCCCAGACATCCAATTAGTAGGAAGACCTTTTCATCAAAGAGAAACTTTGTTCTCTTCAAAGATAAAACCAATTAGGTACTCTCTTTTTGGAAACCAAGCCGATATGGGTGATCAGGATGACCATAACAATGTAAGACACGGGGAGGAAGAAGAAATTGGAAACCAAACCGAAACTACCTTCGGATTTTCGATTTTAGACACCACTCCAAATGTCAACATGAAGAATATTTCTCTCTCAGCATTGCCTACCTTTTATGGTAAAAACAATGAAGATCCAGACACCTTCCTATTCGAATTTGACATCTTGTGCAGGAGATACAACTATGTGCAAGATGCCCATAAATTAAAACTCTTTTTGCCACCCTCAAAGACTCTGCATTAAGATGGTTCATGGGGTTGGGAGAATCCAGTATTAGGTCTTGGGAATCCATGAAATACATCTTTCTTAAGAAGTACCAAGACTACTGCAAGACCAAAGAGTCTCGTAATGACATCTTTAAAGCCCAACAGTTAGAAGACGAGACCCTTGAAGACTATATGGAAAGATTTGGTTATATCTCCCAGAAGTCAAAATACCACGACCTCCCAGAGGATGTAGTTAGGGATCTTTTCCTTAAGGGAATTTCAGAAGAATATTTAGAGATGCTTAACCTGATGGCATCAGGTGATATTTCTCATAAACCATTTGCGGAAATATGTGAAATGTGTAAAAGCTACTCAAGGAGTAGAGCCAAAACATGAAAGAATGTTGGGACCCTTACAATAGAAGCTTAAAACCAGTTAGTTCAGGTGGTATTACAAGAGCAGAGATAGGGAACCTTTTAGAAAAATTTAAGACTGACATCTTAAGCACAATAGGTTCCCAGTTTGATACCCTTAAACTCAAAAAGAAACAGGAGGAGGAAAATGTAGCAATGAGCATATATTTCCCAAGGTGCAGGAGGAAGCATTCCTCAAGGGAGTGCCCATTAGATAACATTTCAGTTTGTGGCTTCTGTACAAAAGACCATGTGACTGAAAAATGTCCATCATTTCTTGGTTTATTAGCCATCTATAGGAGTGGAGATCCTGGGGAGTCTTCTTATGCACCTAGGAGGCCATGGCAGCCTAAGAATCAGCCCACATACCTAGATCTACAATCCCAAGTTCCACCCTATTATCAACAACAATAATGGAACCCACCAGGTTGGAAAAAATGGTCTACTCAGTACCAACATCCTTGGATACAAGGATGGAGAGGAGGACACAATCTAGGAAACCCTCAAGTTCCACCTATTCCTATGTCAAACCATCCTTATCCTCAGTTCCCATCGAACACTCCACAACTTTTGCTAGGATTCATTCCACCACCTTTACCTCCTATCCCACAACAACAACCCCTACAATATCAAAATGAAAGCTCTCTGAGACTGACACTATTACCGGCACAACCAGTGTCGAACCCCAATAATAATCCCCCTCAACCTCTTAACAATGTTGAGATGCAAGACTTCCTAACATATGTCATTACTTCTGTTCCATTACAGGAAATTCAACTAAGATCGATAAAATTTCTAGATAGGCAGAGATCTTAAGTAGTCATCCAGGAAGAAGAAGAAGAAGAAACCACCCAACAACCCATGGATGACACTAGGTGGGAAGATGTTATTATCCCAAAGAATCAATAACCCAAGCTTCCCCAAAATGAAACTTCACAAATTACAAAGGTCCCTCCTCATCCAGACCGATTGGTAATCGAGAAACCTACCACCCGACCAAAATTTGACATTTTGAATGAATTGAAAAATATTTGTGTCAAGATTCCTCTGCTTCAAGCCATTATAGACATTCCAATCTATAGTAAGGTAGTCAAAGAAATGTGTATTAAGAAGCCAGGTAGGAAGCAAAATGACCCCCCTATAGTACATTTGGTAGGAGGAATCTCTGAGTACATATCAGAGCAACCAAAGCTAGCAAAGTATGGGAATCCAGGAAACCCCGTAGTGACTATAAACATTAAGGAGGTCTCCATCGGAAACAATCTCATAGACCTAGGGGCAACCATTAATGTTATGACCGCTACTACCTTGGAACAATTACAGTTACAACCTCTTCTTTGGCCTACCCCAACCATTTTGGAATTAGCAGATAAGACTAGGGTTATACCTGAAGGGATTTTAGATGATGTCATGGTTACTTTAGCCTCATGGGAGTACCCAATAGATTTCCTTGTCATTCATTCAAAGGATCCTACCAAAGGCCATCCTGTTATTTTTGGAAGACCTTGGCTAGTCACAACCAATGCATTTATTAGCTGTAGAGAAGGAGAAATGACCATCTTGAATGGTATCTCTATCCAGAAGCTCACCATTTACCCTCCAACTCAACCTATTATGGAGAATCTATTGTGGCTTGAATTCCCATACGAGAACGAGGACTGGGAAGAACCCATATTACCAAGTGACCATGCATGGGAACTTCAGGACCACACAACAAAAAATGTGCTAAACCAGTTCATTTCTTCTATCACATGTGTGGATTTTCCACAGTCTTTTCCCCAATTTGAGTACATGTTTGGGGAAGAATTTCAAGAACAATTGGATCCATCCATTTTGTCTTTGACATATTTTATTTTTGAGATAGATGAGTCTGCCATGTCTTATACTATGCCCTACGAGATTAGTCCAGGGAAATTTTTACATATAAACTCCAGGCTAGATACAGACCAATAGAAACAATTAGTAGATATCCTTAAAGAACAATCAGGAGCATTTGCCTGGGAATACACTGACATGAAGGGTATACACCCTGACACATGCATCCATCATATATACACCCAGGGGGGAAGTAACACTTGTTAGGCAACCCCAGAGAAGGATGAACCCAACACTCAAAGACATAGTCAAGGAGGAAATCCAAAAGTTGTTAAATGTCAGATTTATCTATCCCATCTTCGACAGTAAGTGGGTATCCCCACTTGTAGTGGTCCCAAAGAAAGTGACCTGGAAATGGAGAATTTGTGTTGATTTCTGGGAACTCAACAAGGCCACTCTAAAATACTACTTTCCTATTCCTTTCATTGACCAAGTTCTAGATACCTTATCTGGAAAGAAGTACTTTTCCTTTCTAGATGGGTACACCAGGTACAATCAGATTCTTATAGCACCCGAGGACTAGGACAAGACTACCTTTACTTGTCCTTGGGGCACCTATGCCTATAGGTTCTTACCATTTGGATTGTGTAATGCCCCTGCCACTTTTCAACGAGCAGTACTAGGGATATTTGCTGATCTTATTCATGATTGTGTGGAGGTCTACATGGATGAATTCAAAGTCTATGAAAACACCTACCAAGAAGCCTTAGACAACTTAGAAAAATTCCTCATAAGATGCCAGGAAATGAACCTATCTCTAAGCCATGAAAAATGCAAAATATTGTTAACTGAAGGAGTGGTTCTAGGAAATCATGTTTCATCTGAAGGGATAAAAGTCGATCCTGCAAAGATTGAGGTCATTGTCAGAATTCCACCCCCCAAGACCCATAAAGAGGTAATAATATTTCTTGGACATGCCGGATATCACCGACGGTTTATTGAAAATTTTACAAAGATTGCTGCACCTATGTTTGGATTATTGATAAAAGATGTTGATTTTGTTTGGACTGAGCATTGTCAAACTGCCTTTGAAACCCTAAAAGACACGCTGTCTATGGAACCAGTTCTTAGAGGGCCCAATTGGACTCTCCCATTTCATATATCCACTAATGCCTCCGACACAACAATAGGAGGGGTATTAGGGCAGAAAGAGGACCAACAGTCCTATGCCATTTATTTTGTAAGCAAGAACTTGTCCCCTGCCAAGTTGAAATACACAGTCACTGAGAAAGAGTTCTTGGCAATTGTTCATGCTATTAACAAGTTTTTTCATTACATTACAGGTTATGAAGTATTTGTACACACCGATCATTCCTCCATTAGGTTTCTCATGAACAAACCTATAACTAATGTCCGAGTGACTAGGTGGCTCTTGTTATTGCAAGAATTTAATATTACTGTGCTTGACCGACCTGGAAAGGATAATGTAGTAGCTGACTTTATTTCCCGAATAAATAGCGAGGATGATGATATCCCTGTAGATGATAGTTTCCCAGACGAGCACCTCTTTTCCCTCTCTGTCAATACCCTATGGTTTGCGGATATGGAAAACTATTTGGCCACTAGGAAGTTACCGTCTCATTTGTCACCTCATGAAAAGCGGAAAATTATTACACAAAGTGCTAATTACTCTTGGGTTGGTCATGATTTTTTTCGCACAGGTCCTGATTTGATTATTCGTAGATGTGTCTGAGAGGACGAGGTACCTGATATACTATGAAGTTGTCATGATGGACCATGTGGTGGCCATTTCTCTGACAAACGTACAACATATAAGGTGTTACATTCAAGTTACTATTGGCCTAGCATTTTCAAAGATGCTGCCAAGTATGTGAGAAGATGTGATAGTTGCCAAAGGTTAGGAAGACCTACATCATGGCCCAAGTTATGATAGAACCCTTTGAAAAATGGGCCCTCGACTTTGTAGGACCAATTTCACCCATGTCCCGTAGGAAGAACTATATTTTGGTTTGTACAGACTATGTCACCAAATGGGTAGAGGCAAAATCCCTATTTAGGGCCATAGAGAAGTCTGTTGTTGAATTCATCTATGAATACATCTTTACCCGCTTCGGTGTCCCTCATGAAATTGTTACTGACCAAGGCACTCAATTCACTTCGAAGATGATGAAAGAGATAACAGAGAAATATGGGATTAAACATTGTAAATCTTCTCCATACCACCCGCAAGCCAATGGTTAGGTAGATGATCCAGATTTTATGAGCAGAACAAAATGAATATAGATTATTTATAGGTGCTTAACACAAAATAACATAGATATAGTAAAACTAGTTTTCTATTCAATAACGAAATAAGATGAAACTGTAAAATGCAGCGAAAACAAGCTTGCTGGAATGGTGGCGGCTTATCTCTGAGAAGAGATGTGACGGAAGCGCGCATTCGCAAGAAGAATGAAAATGAGGCTCTGAAGGCCTTTTTACAATAATAAAGAATTCCAAAAACCCTAGACATCCAAAAACCTAACCCTAGGAGATGAAGTGCCAAAAGTCATGTGGGCCCCCTTTGGGTAAGTTAGTACATCAACTTCCCAGGGTCGTAACTTTTGCATACGATCTCCGTTTTAGGCATGTGATAGCCCGTTGAAAAGGTATCATCGAGGAGATTCATTTTGGGGTCTCAATCATGCCTTTGGATATCATTAAGGAGCTAGTTACCGAAAACCCTTCATTTAGGCCCTCAAAATGGCCCTGGAAGTTAAAATTGCTAAAAATAGTAAATTGCCAAAATTGTTAGAAAACTGTTTCGAGCCAGTTGGAAAAGGTGGGTGGCCACTGATATCCATATAGATCAATCCTCCCTCCTTAGGAAGCAATGGTCTCCATTGCGTTGAGGTCCCCCATTAGATGAGGAAATTTCTGCTAAATTTGGCCCCAGGTGAGCCACTTGCCTTGGTGCAGGAGCTGCCCTGCTTTGACGACTCGATAAAGATGGATCCTTTGTTGTCGAGTGAAATTGATCTGTCTGTCTAAAATTTGATCATTGGATGCCTGTTGTATGTAGTTGGGGTTGAGCTTTGTTGGTGTCAATTGTTCTACTACTTCCGAGGTGTCCAATAATGGTGGGAAATAAGGGCGAAGGAGATCCATGTTGAACATTGGGTGCAAGCCAAGGAAATGAGGAATGTTGAGCTCAAAAGAATTATCCCCCATGACCTTGGTGATAATGTACGGTCCATAATGGAGTGGGAGAAGCTTCCAATGGGGTCCTGTAAGGCATTCTTTCTGCAAGTGCAACCAAAATTTGTCGCCCACCTGAAACTTATGCGGCACCTGATGTTGATCATGGCGTTGTTTGTACTTGTCATTGGACTTCTGTAAGATATCCTGAACCTATTGGCAGATGTGCTGGATCTGCTCAATGAACCGGGTGGCTTTATTAGCTTCAGTTGGAGTAGGATATGAGACAGTCAAGGTGATCGCAAGGGGAAGTGCAACATCTATGGGACCCAATGGTTGGAATCCCAACCCCACTTGAAAGGGGCTATGGCCGGTTGAACTATGCAAGGCTCGGTTGTTGCTATGCTGGACATAGGGAAGGATCTCATCCTGTGTGCGAGGGTGCTTTGAATTATACATGCGAAGAATATGCACAATCATTCGATTTACAACCTTGGTTTGGCCATCTGTCTGGGGGTGGAAGGCCGTGGATTTGGTGAGCTTGGTGTCCAGTAGTGACCAGAGGCTCAACCAGAATGTGTTGAGAAATCGACTATCTCGATCTGAGACAATGGTTTGTGGGATTCCAAAATGTACCCAGACTCATTCAAAGAACAACTTGGCAGTGGCCTCTACTATGATGCTCTTCTTGTAGGCAACCAGAATCGCCATCTTAGAAAAGAGATCAACAACCACAAAAACACAATCATTTCCCCGCTTGGTGGATGGGAGGCCTGACATGTAGTCCATTGATATGGATTCCCATGGCCTGTCAGGAGTAGGAAGAGGGGTGTACAAGCCCTGTTTCTTAGTGGTTGGTTTGGCAATAGCGCAGGTAGTGCAGGACCTGATATACTTTCCGACCTCCCATCAAAGTTTCGGCCAGTAGAAATGTTTCTGTAGCATCGCCACTGTCTTTTCGATGCCGAAGTGTCCTGCCACCCGACTGTGGTGGGATTCCCAAATCAGCTTCGCTCGCTCACTTGATGGAACACATATATGGCCCAGACGAAACAACAACCCATCCTGAAGATGGAAATTATCGACAACTCCATTTGCACCCAACATTTGGTAGGTGGTGGCGAAGTCAGGGTTTGTCTCATAGAGTTGGGGCCATCCAGATGTCTCATGGCCGCAAGAGTCTAGCACCGTGGTGAGTGCCGCGACTGGCAGTATGCTAAGGAAATCAACGACGCGATTGGTGCTTCCTGTTTTATACTTGATGTTGAGGTGGAATTGCTGCAAGTATGTGGACCACTTTTGATGGCGATCATTATGCAATTTTCCCTGTGTCTGCATGAACTACAGTGGCTTATGATCAGTGTGGATGGCTGTTTCCTTCCCAAGAATGTAATGTCTCCACTAGCGGCATGCTTTCACAATGGAGTAAATTTCTTTATCATAATTAGGGTACTTACGGACAATATTTGACAGTGTCTCACTATGATAAGCCACGGGGTGGCCGTGCTGAGTGAGAACGATGCCCACAACATAGTTTGAAGCATCTGTCTCGATCTCAAAGGGATGCTGCAGGTATAGTAGTGAAAGTACTGGGGCTGAGCACAAGCACTGCTTCAAATCATCGAACGCTTGTTGTTGGGACCGACCCCACACAAATTTCTCCTTACCACCACCCCTGTTTATTTGGCTGAGGGCCCATGCAATATGGGAGAAACCGAACACAAACCTATGGTAGAAATTAACAAGTCCCAAGAAGCTCTGAAGCTCAGTGAGTGTTGTTGGGGCTGGCCAGTCATGGATGACTTGGATCTTGGCTAGATCCACATGTACGCCATGCTGATCAATGATGTAGCCCAGGTAATGGACCCTATCCATGCCAAAGGAGCATTTTTCCAGGTTGACGTATAGCTTGTGCTTCCGCAGGGTGTGCAAAACCTACTGAATATGCTACAAGTGTTCGGCCCAAGTCTTGCTGTAAATTAGAATGTCATCCAGATACACCACTACAAAAGTATTGGTGAATGGTTGCAGGATATCGTCCATCATCCTCATGAAAGTGGCTAGAGAATTTGTCAAACCAAAGGGCATGACCAACCATTCAAAAAGTCCTTCCTTTGACTTGAAGGCGGTCTTCCATACATCTGTCTGTTCTATCGGGACCTGGTGGTAGCCAGACTTCAGATCAATCTTACTGAAGTATTTTTCCCCCGTGAGTTGATCAAGGAGGTCATCGATTCAGGGAATCAGGTACTGGTTTCTGATATTGATTTTATTCAGAGCTTGGTAATCAATACAAAGTCGCCAGGTTCCATCTTTCTTCTGTACGAGCATGATTGGGCTCTCGCAAGGTGACGAGCTGGGGTGGATGTGCCCCTTGTGGAGAAGTTCTTGGATCTGTCGCTTGATCTCCTCATTCTCTAACAAAGAGCGACGATAGACTGGCCCATTGGGCAGCGGTGCGTCGGGGGTCAGATCGATGGGGTGCTTGACCTGTAAGTGCAGAGGTACCCCTGTAGGTGAGGAGAAGATATCCAAGTATTCTTCCACGACCTTATCTACTTGCTTCTGCTGTGTGGAGAGGTTAGCCACAAAGACCCTGGATGTAGCTGCGATCTTTCGCTTATTCTGAGAGCGAATTACGAAGAAGAAAAACTTCCCCATCTGAGAGATGACCTTCCTGCATTGCTTAGTAGAGATCAAGGAAATAGCACTAGGTGGGACTGCCTCAGGTATCCTGTACAATTTCCTGTTCAAAGTAATAATAACACTACGAGGCCTAGACTCATATATAGCATGACATTTCCATAAATAAGGTTGGCCCAAAAGAACATCACAAACTTTGAGAGGAGCAACATCACAAACTTTGAGAGGAGAAACATCACACAATACCTCATCTTTGAAGGGCTTGATGCCGTACGACATTCGAAACTGTTGGCTGACGCGAAGATCGCTTCCTTGGCGGAGCCATCCAATGGTGTAGGGTTGTGGGTGCGGCATTGTTGGCAAGGCCAGCCGCTTGATGACCTCTGTTGAGATGAGGTTCTTCTGGCTACCGCTATCAACGATGAAGTGCAGCGGGGTGCCTTTTACCCACATCTGTGAATGGAAGAGGCGCTCTCCTTCTTCTGGCTCGTCTGGTTCACCAGGCTGGAGCTTAGTGGTAGGAACGGTGGCACTGGGTTCCGCGTCAATGATCCATCTTCCACTTTCTGGTTCTATCTCAGAGTCAGAATCTTCATCTGATTCAGAGGCTTTCACTTCGGCCACCAACGACTGCTTTGAGCGGTAGTCAGCAATGTTATGCCAAGGGCTCTTATGGAAGTCGCACCACTTATAGGTATCTTTCTTTGTCTTTCCATTGTACTTCTTTTCTTACGTCTTGTACTGGTTGTCCCGATACTGTCCATATTTTCTCTGTCCTTTGTTCGGTGGGTTGGGGCCGCCCTTTCCTGGCTTTTGTTGTGAGGGGTTCCCAGGCCCAAATTTCCGCATCTTTTGTTTGAGCTTCTGCTCGATTTTGACGGCATATCGGTAGGCCGCACCCAAGTATGAGATGTCCAGAAATTCCATTTCGATCTGGATGTATCTATGTAGAGAACCATGACACTTGAGCACCAGATGTCACTCCGAATATTTGATACCCAACTTGGTGCACAAGGTATGGAAGATATTTGTGAAATCTGGCACTGCTTGGTCTCTTTCTTGCCGTAGTGTGGTCCATTTGGTATACAGGTCGTCATAACTTCTGACAGGGTAGTATTGTTCCTTAATAACATCCCTGAAGGATTCCCAGGTGGTCGTGACTGAAAATAATGAGGTTTCCTCTATTTTCTTTTGCTCACAGAAAGTTTCCCACCAATCTTTGACATGGGGAACGACTTTGAGGAGCGCAAAAGTAATCTTTTCTCTATTCGAAAATTTATGAATAGAAAAATACCCTTCTAGTAGATTCAACCACCTGTCCACAACATCTACATCTATCTAACCTTCAAATATAGGAATATCAAAGTTTATTTGTACCTTGAAGGGGGCAGCGCTTCCGTTTGAAGAAGATGCGTTGCTTGTTGGTAGTCACCGAAGGATTTGCGCGAAACTATCCATCATCTTGTTCCTCTGTTGCGTGAGGGATTCCTCAATTAAAAGTTTGAAAGGATCTCCTGTCTTGTCATATTTCTTTTCTCCTGCCATGGGAGGTTGCTTGGGCGTGCGAGAGCTTTTTTCCTCAAGAGAAACAAGCTCGAGACCCAACTCTTTGTACTCCGACATCGTTGGGGACAAGCATTAAGATGACAAGGAGAAGACCGCTCTGATACCACTGATCCGAATTTTATGAGAAAAAAAAAATGAATACAGATTATTAATAGGTTCTTAACACAAAATAACAGAGATACAGTAAAAATGGTTTTCTATTCAATAACGAAATAAGCTGAAACTGTAAAATGCAGCGGAAACAAGCTTGCTGGAATGGTGGCGGCTTATCTATGAGAAGAGATGTGATGACAGTGCACATTCACAAGAATAAGGTTACAATGAGTCTCTGAAGAAATTTTTACAATAATCAAGAATGCCAAAAACCCTAGACATCCAAAAACCTAACCCTAGGAGATGAAGCGCCAAAAGTCACGTGGGCCCCGTTTGGGTAAGTTAGTACATCAACTTCTCGGGGTCGTAACTTTTGCATATGAACTCTATTTTAGGTGTGTGATAGCCCATTGGAAAGGTATCATTGAAGAGATTCATTTTGGGGACTCAATCATGCCTTTGGCTATCATTGAGGATCTCGATACCGAAAAACCTTCATTTAGGCCCTCAAAATGGCCCCGAAAGTTAAAACTGCTAAAAATAGTAAATTGCCAAAATTGTTAGAAAACTGTTTTGAGCCAGTTGAAAAAGGTGGATGGCCATCGATATCCATATGGATAAGTAGAATCCACAAACAAAGTTCTGGAATCTATCTTGACCAAGATTGTTCAGTTACATCACCAAGATTGGGTTGATAGGCTCCCAGAGGCTTTGTGGGCATACCGAACTACCTGAAGAAATACCACTGGGTATACCCCTTATGAGCTAGTGTACGGGAACAAGTACTTTTAAAAATAGAATTCCAAGTAAGGACCTTCTGTATTGCCGCAGAATTAGGATTGAAACTGGATGAGGCTCAGAAGCAACGAGCTCTACAGTTGAATGAGTTGGATGAAATCAGGCAAGATGCTATCCAACGGACAATATTGGTCCAAAACCAGAGGAGCAAGTGGCATGAAAAGTTTATTAAAAAGAAACGCTTCCAACCTGGTGATTGGGCCTTGTTGTTTGATTCCCGGTTCAAAACCTTCAAAGGAAAACTTACCACCCGTTGGTTGGGCCCTTATGAGGTAGACACTGTATATGAAAATGGAGCTGTAAAAATTAAAACAATTGACGATGGACAAGTCTCCTTTGTGGTAAATGGACACCGACTTAAATTTTATCATAAGCCCATTTCCAAAGAGGATTTTCTACAGGTCATGTCAGCTGACAAGGCATTGGCCTTAGTAGATGGGGAAGCCCCCCCTTGTTCTTGAATTTTTTTTTAAATATTTCCTACTGTATATATGTAAATAGTTTTGTTAATAAGGCAATTCTAAGAGGTTTCTGTAAGTATTTATTTCACTAGGAGTACACAATTTCAAGATCTTTCTTCACAACATTGTTATACTTTAATTTTGTGTTTGCTAAAGCATCAAATGAATAGTGACTTACTGTAATTAGCCATGTTTTTGCAAAATTATCATTTTTAAGGTATTCTAAAGCAGTTTCTCTTGAAACTCTTCACCACTGTATAAGGAAGTGATACCATAACTATCTAGCCTAGAGGTCTCTCGTACAGTTTTTCCATGAAGCTTGAGTAAGTAAGTCAAGTGTCTTTATCAAAGAGTAACAGGGAGGTCTCATTAGCAGTTAGTCATGGAAACATCATAATAATTACAAAAGAAGAAAGTGAGTTGAGCCTAGAGATACCTTTCTGTTCTTTCTCAATGGTACCATCCACTACACACTAAATAACTTGATTATATCATATCTTTAGATAGGCCACGTCCACTTAAGTACCCCTTACATTAGGACAACCACTAATAATATAATGGAAAGTCATCCTCTAACATAAATACCATCCCAATTGAAAAGAAAAAAAAGAAAGAAAAGTTGTTTTCAGAGCTGTCCCCCCATCTTCTTGCATAAGCAATATTATATTAACATCTTAAAAGATGGAGGACCAGTCTCTGAGGGTTTAAGAGGCTAACCCACCAGGATACTGAACAAGTTTGCTGGCAGCGGGTAACGACCTGTGGTATGACTAGGTAAACCCACCGGAGTACTGAACATGCTTGCTGGCAGTGGGGCATTCTACCTAGCGAGGATGGTAATCTGACAAAAATAAATAATAAATGTAAACTGTCATGATGTACGACATTACTTGCAGACAAAGTTGACATGAAGTATGTGTGGTTAAGCTAAGGTTAATGAAATCCATACACTTTCCATTGGGAAATAACTTTAAGACTATCTTGAAACTCTCTTGCCTACCTCTTCTTATCTATATATAGGAACTCTTATCCTATAGGTGGGGCCATCTCCTAACTATCTCGTTAGACCAATCTGTGAAATTTCATCTTTACACTTGACATACTGTAAATCTTCGACTATTGGGGGATACTGACTAGTTTCCTATACTTTTGATTGTGAGGTGTCACAATACTTAGGATTGGGGGAGGGGTTCATGAGCTGACAAATGATCATTGCCTAGAGAAAAGAGTCTTTGCAAGAATTTTTGTATTATTACCATGATACATGTTATTACATTGATAGTCATGTTATTTTTAAATGCTTAACTCCCGTGTGCTATACATTAATGAACTCATGCTTAACATACCACTCTTTATTGGTTATTTAACATACCACTCTTTATTGGTTATCTTCCATTAGAAGCTGCATACTGTAGGTTTGACAATACATGTTTTATGCTTTCTATAACCCGTTCATTATAGGTTTTGACATTATATGTCATATGCAAGAAGAATGAGTGAGCATGGAGCACTCTGCCTCTGCTCATTAACCACTATGGTTGTCAAAAACACTTCAAAATTGCAGGCTATCCATTATAAGAGGCGAAAATGCACTTAACACAGGGGTACACGATGAAGTACCGTATGAGGTGCCGAATGAGATGCCGTTTGAAGTGCCATTGAATTGTATACCCGTAACTGTCCTAGATTCCAGGTAACCAGAATTCAATTATATCCAATTACATTGGTTGCAGGCATTGATTAAAATATGCCTCATATGGTTATGATCAAATGTCCAAGTCAAAAGACTTGGACATTGATCTAATTATGCACCAGTCCATTGCCAAAAATTGAGCCTTTGAATTCGAATTCTTCACACATGGCAGCACGCACGCACATGTGTGTAACTCACTCCACCTTAAGTGCATCCAAAATCGGGTTGGGCACTCTATTATTTCATTTGCCCTTGCCATTTGCTCTGCCCCGCGTTAAGGAATCGCGCCCAACCTCTGCCAAATTCACCCTCTGTTCTAATTGCACTCAGACTGTGCTAAATCCGTGCCATCTCTTGGCCCGTTCACACCCTTGTTTGGTAAAATTCGCCCTCTGTTCCAATCGCACTCAGACCGTGCCCAATATGTGTCATTGCTTGGCTTGTTTTCTCCCTTGCTTGGTGAATTCAAACTCTGTCACAATGCCCAAGAGATACAAACCCTCCTCCTATGCAGACTTGTTTGCCATTCCAGAATTCGCATAGTGCAGGGAAGTGTTCTTGCGTGCTGGCTAGGGGCCATTTCTATCTAGTTTACAAGGCCATGATGACGGTATTTCTATGCAATTTGCAGTTGGTTTTGATGGAAATATAGCACATGTAGGGTCTCTCAACTTTTCATTCATAGAAGAGTCAATTGTTGCTGCAACAAAACTCCCAAGAATGGGAGATAGATGGTTCAAGAATCATCAATTTCCGTGCTCAAGTTACAACAGGGTGTTTAAGCCCGAATTCGAGAGCATTTCAGGAGCAAAAGGGTATGCTAAGGAGTGGATAAAGCCATAATTGGTCAATCCCCTCATCGTCATCACAAGGTTAATTACATGTGAAGGTAGATAGTCCACCTTCAAAGCTTGTCATTTTAGATTGCTGGCTCATTTTCTGTTCAATAAACCCTTGAACTTTCCCTTTTATTTTCTCAAAAGCTTGGAGAAGATGTCCTCTCAAGTAAGGAAAAATGTGACTAACCCCCACAATAGTCTCTTCCACCACGGTTTGATCAAACTCCTCGTTCTTACCGAACTATAGAAACAGGGGCAAAGTTGGGATGCCTTTATCTACCAATTTGCAAACCCCCACTTGACAGTTAAGATTGACAGAAAGCCACTTAGCCTAAAAACTATCTCTCCATCCAAGCCTTACTCTCCAAGAACTCCAAACTCCATTGCACAAACCCTCTCTTTACCGGAACAATACCAAAAGCTTGTTGATATTCCTACTTCTTCATCAAGGAAAAAGACCAAGAACAAAGACCAAAAGAAGCCTATTGTTGACCCCTCAATGCCTTCATTTTCTCTTGATCCTACACCTCATAAGCCCTAAGAAGTAATGTAGCAAGACTTTCCCATCATTCCCATAAACAAGATGGGAGCCAACCGATTTGGTAAGGGACCCTTTCGGAAGAGTACCCGGAACATAAGAACCAAGCCTTATGAAAAACCTCCACCTACTTCAGATCCTATCCAAGTGTCCTTTGACCTTGAGATCCCTCATAAGAAACCTAGAGAAGTCTCTGTGGATGGATTAGAGCCACTAAGGAAAAAAAAAATCAGAACCTACCTCACCTTTCTGATCTGCCATCACTCCAAATTCACCCATGCCTACTCTTGATCCTAAAACCGACAAATTATCCACATCCCTCAAAGCATCTAAGTCTTCCTTAGAGATCACCGATTCTGTCCCAACCATAGAGCAACTACAAAAAGAAAACCATAAGCTTCTCCAATAGTTGGAAGAGAGGAAGACAATAGATACACACCTTCATCATGATAATGCAGTTTTTCAGGCAAAGGTCAACTCCCTTCAGCGGTTGGTTGACGAAATGATTAAATCTAACTGCAGCCTCAGAGCACAATTGAAGCAACACAAGAGGCACAAGGCTAAGTCCACACAACAAGAAGGAGAAGCTTCCAGAGCTGATCCTCCTCAACAAGCCTAGTTCTAAGGGGTAACTTCTTTTTGTTTGCAGTGGGACTTGCAAAGTCGTAGGTGTGGGGGTAATGTTGGGCCCGAGACATGATCATTTTTATGACGGTCATCATACATTTTTTCTGCATGTACATATATGTTTTGCACGTTTTGAAGGAGCTTTTTGAAGAATTTTATGATAAAATGGTATAATCAGCATGAGGTACGTGTAATTCGTGTTTTATGATTAAATCAAGTTTAATTCATCATGTTTTATGGTTTCCAAGAGTTAATTCGTATTTTTCTATTGTTACAGGGAAAAATGCACCATGTTTCTAGTTTCGTCACTTGATCCGACACTCGTTCCAACACTCATTCCAGTACCCGATCCAACACTCATTCCAGCACCCAGTATTGCGCAAAAACGCAAGGCGAGTTGGTGGTTATGGTATTGGTGGCTAGTGATGGACAAATCGAGAACATGGGTTTTGTTTATCATATCCCCCTCCAACTACTAAGCTCAAGACAACTCAATTTTAGTTGTCCAAAGAGGGCAATTATTGGCTTCCTCCGTTTTGTTAGTTAGGGCCGCATTTATTGTAATTTGCCGAATTTAGAGGTGGTTCGACCCTCCTGTGGTTGACCACCTGGGTTGTAATCTTATAAATACTGATAGGATGGTCATTAGATTGTTAACCAAGTAGCATAAGCATTAGAATTGCCAGAAACTCGTTTTTACTCTGTTTTGACATTTCACATTGCCAGAATTGTGCCAGAATTGCATTTTTATGTTTTCATGGTGAATTCGTCCTGTTGAAGTTCATGGTGTGCTTGTAGAAGGTAGCCACGACTTGCTGGGGGGCCCACTAGCAGTTTGGTGATTGTATTTCTGTTGTTTATGCAATTTCTTAATTTAACTACTCTTTCTTATTTCATGTACATGTGTGTTTTTTTTTATCTAATTGATTAATTTGTTGTAGCTTAATTGTCTTGCTTTTATTTTGCAGGTTAGATGATGATATGTGTTAGCATGTATTAGTTTTGTAGATTAGGAACAAACTTGCAAGTTTCTACACTAACCCCGTGTGCAGTTAGACGTTAGATCATACTTTCTTTTATGATTTTATAGTCTAGTTTAAAACATATTTTTAATTAGATAGAACAAAGTTTTAACTTGGGTTTCTTTGACATGGATGTTGATGGATGGATATATTTAATTCCCGTTCTTAGTTATAGTTTTCTTACTTCAGTTTTAGATAGATTTCATTTGCTTTGTTATTGGTTAATGTAATTGTCAATGTACTTCTTGATATCATAGTTTAATTTATGTTTTTAATTCATCATAGCTTGAATGATTAGAATAGACATAGCATAGTTTTCCTTTACGCAATTTCCTTTCATAGATTAAAATGAAATTAAATTCCTTAGTTAGATAATGATGAT
>ML796154.1:35761-82639 GCA_009831015.1 Picea engelmannii | reverse complement strand
ATACATGAATATGCAGGGTATTTAACATTACTTTTGTCATGGCTAAATTTTCGTTGGATTGTTTAATACATACCTTTCATTTTGCCATTGAGATTAGTGTTGAGTTTATACCGTTGGAATTGTCCTTTGTTGTCAAGTGTCATGGAGATATCATTTGTCACCACCGAAGGCATTCACACAACCACCAACATCACATTTGAGTGTTTCATAGATTAAATATAGTTTCTTGCTTTTGTAGATCAGAAAAGATAGTTTCTTGATTTCATAGGTTAGAATATAGTTTAATTGTTGTTATAGGGTAGTTAGTCTTTTGCTTCCATAGATTTAAGAGCAGTTTTGTTTATTGTAAATTAGGCATTTAGTTGGTAGTCCTCATTGCTTTCAATAAAATGGATTTCATCTCATGCATTAGAAATAGTTTTGCATCAAGCATTTAGTCCACTTGCCTCTTAGGCTAGCTAGTTGTTCAATGAGAAGTCTTTGCTTACTTGTCCCTTTTCTTTAGTAGGATAGATAGTTGTCTTTGCTTACTTGTCTTTTGCTTTAGTAGGTTAGTTAGGTGTCTTTGCTTACTTGTCTATGTTGGGGATGTAGAGAATATCATTTTCTCAGGGATTGTCCTCATAGGAAGGAAGCTAAGATTACTACCTACACTATACAACAATGAATGACGTAGCAAAGAATATTCCAAAAGTATATGCTGCATTAGAAGATCGACAAGCAAACCACCAAGTATCAATGGTGGAATATTATGGTAAGATTGCTAAGAAATCTATTTCTATTCTAATTGATCCTAGATCTAGTCATAGCTACATTGCACCTAAGATTGTTGAGACATGTATTCTTAAAAAATGCAAACACAAGAAATCTTGGTTAGTTGAGTTGGCTTCATGACGAAACAGAAAGGTCAATGAATTGATAGAATATTTCCCAGTGGAAATGAATGGACTGCTCACAAGGGTGAATTTGAACATTTTACCTTTGGGTTCGTATGATGCCTTAATTGGCACATATTGGTTGAAAACACATAAAGTAAAGTTGGACTGCTACAATAAGACCTTTGCATGCATATATGGTGAAATGAATCCAAGTTTAGTGAAAGGCATTCCAAGAACCTTCTCTATTAGACATATTTCATCCTTATAGCTAAAAAGGAATGCCAGAAAAGGTTGTCAGTTATATGAAGTCCATATATTGGAGTCAATAGAAAAAAAAGAGTTAAAATTTGAAGATTATATAATACTCCAAGAATTTAAGGATTTCTTTCTAGAAGAGATACCAACCCTATCCCATAAAAGAGATATTGATTTCTCAATTGATCTCATGCCTGGTTTTGTACCTATTTGAAGAGCTCCATATAGGATGAGTACACCTGAGTTGATGGAAGTGAAGGTGCAAATACAATAATTTTTAGACAAAGGGTATATCAGACCAAGTGTGTGTCTCCTTGGGGAGAACCTCTACTATTTGTGAAGAAAAAATATGGTACTCTTAGAGTATGCAATGACTATAGACAATTGAACAAAGTGATAGTGAAAAATATGTACCCTTTGCCCCAAATTGATGATATGTTCGATTAGGTACAAGGAGAAAAAGTATTTTGGAGATTGACTTGAGATTAGAATATCATCAAGTCATAATGAAAGATGAGGATATTCATAAGAGAAATTTTAGAACAAGGTACATTCATTATGAGTTCATGGTGGTACCATTTGGACTTACCAATGCACAAACTACATTTGCGTGTCTCATGAAAAATGTTTTCAACAAATATCTGGATAAGTTTGTATTGGCCTTTATTGATGACATCCTTATCTACTCTAAATCATAAGAAGAACATGAGGAACTTCTTAGATTGGTCTTGCAGACACTAACATAACATCAATTGTATGCCAATTTCAGTAAATGCGATTTCTATCAAAGGCAAATACAATATTTGGGACACATCATATCAGATCAGGGAATAATAGTTGATCCGAAAAAGATCAAGGCCATTATGAATTGGCCCACTCCGAAGAATGTGACAGATATAAGGTTATTTATGGGACTAACAGTATACTACATAATATTCATATAGGGGTTTTAAAAAATTGTCCATCCCATAACCTCTTTGCAAAATAAAGGAGTAAGTTTGTGTGGTCTACCAAATGTGACGAAAGCTTTCAACAATTGAAATATCTTCTAACCAATTCACTGGTATTAAATATTGCTGATCCAAACCAAGAATTCACAGTGTGTACAAATGCATGTAAAGAAGGACCGGTTGGATTTCTTATGCAAGATAATCATGTGGTAAGTTATGAATCCAAGAAATTTACAGAGAATGAAAGGAATTGTGTTACCCATGATATGCAACTTGCAACCATAATACATGCATCGAATATGTGGCGACATTACTTGATGGGTAGATAGACCACAGTGGATTGAAACATGTTTTCGATCAACCTCAATTGAATTCCATACAATCTATATGGTTAACATTCATTAGTGAGTATGATTTTGAAATCAGACACATAAAGGGAAAAGAGAACAAGGTAGCATATAAACTCAATATGAGTATGCATACTATACACTTGGTAGCTATCAATACTCGTGAATTTGATCTGTATTCAAAGATAAAATAAGCCTTGTGTAAGTATGAGTACTTTCTACAAGTAAAAGAAGGATTATAGCAAGAGACACCAAACCAAAAATTTGATGGCTATCAAATTACTGAAGAATGATTGATGATCTATATGGATAGATTGTACATTCATGATGCAAAGGCGTTAAAGAAACTTATATTGGATGAAATGCACATGAAACCTTACTTAGGACATCGAGGTTATCAAAAAATGATTACTGCAGTAATAAAATAGTACTTTTGCCCTGGAATAAAAAATGAAATTGTTGACTATATTGCCAGATGTTTAGAATGTCAACAAGTTAAAGTAGAACATAAACATCCAACATGCTTGTTGCAACCTTTACCCATTCCTGAATGGAAATGGGAAGTGATCAACATGGAATTTATCATAGGGTTATCGAAGACAATGAAACAACATGATGCCATCATGGTTGTAGTGGACAAATTGAGTAAGGATTCTCACTTCATTCCTATAATTTCCACATTTAAAGCAGTAAATGTTGCAGATATTTTCATGAAGTAAATTTTCATATTGCATAGAATACCTACCACGATCATATCTCATAGAGACTTAAAGTTTACATCAAGATTCTATAAATGATTATTCGAAAGCTTGGGGAAAAGTTAAATTTCAACATTGCCTATCATCCATAATCAGACGAGTAGATAGAAAGGACAAACCAAGTAATGGAAGACATGCTTCACATGTACATCATGAATAAACTGAGTATATGGGAAGAGTACCTGCATTTGGTAGAGTTTGCCTACAATAATGGTTACCAAGCATCTTTAAAGATGAGTACCTTTGAGGCACTTTATGGAAGAAGGTGTAATACACCTATAAGTTGGGACAACCCAATAAATAGAATCACACTTGGACCATAAATGTTGAGAGACATGGATCAAGAAGTCATCACAATCAAACAAAACTTGAAGACAACCCAAGACATATAGAAGAGTTATGTAGATAGAAACTGGACGCATAAATAATTCAAAATCGATGAGAATGTGTATCTTAAGGTGAAATCACACAAGAGTTCACTGAAATTTGGAGCCTATGCCAAAATTTCACCTAGATATTGTGGACCATTTGAAATTTTGGAAAGGATGGGACTAGTAGCTTATAAACTTGTTTTACCTACAAATATTAAATACATAATGTTTTTCATGTATCTTTGCTTAAAAAATATGTACATGATTCTAACCATGTTATTGATTGGAATGCTATCTAGGTGGAACCAGAGGGAGAGTTCTAGCTAGAGCCCCTATGCATTCAACTAGAGCCCCTGTGCATATTAGGAATGAAAGTCACAATGCTCTGAAACCGAGCCATTGCTTGGGTAAATGTCCAATGCAAAGACTTTGGCCCAATTGAGGCCACTTGAGAGATGAAGGATGCCATGAGAGAGGCATATACATCCATTCTTTCACAATAACTGTTGATATGATAAATAACATTGAGGATGGTGTTAATCCAAGGGGGAGGGGATGTAATATCTCAATTTCTTTTTCTCCTAGAATTATTTGTAAATAAATAATTAAATACTTTTTCACAGATACTTTATAACTCTTCTACATTAACTTCATGAGACATATATAGCATGGTGCTATGAATATTGTATGTCTTTTTATTTCTCGGTTAATAAAGAAGAATATCAAGATCAACTGAGCTTGAGCTCCTATATGGGATATGATACGACAAGAGGGGAAAGGTGAGGGGGTCTAAGGGGGGATTATGCCTAAAATATATATCCTATGTTACTTTGAACCCTCACCCATTTCAAATTTGAATTTCAAAGCAATTTTTTTTTAAGAGAAGTGGAGAAAACAAATTCCTCAATCTAATCCACCATCTCCTAAATTCTAGGAAACTGTCTCCCCTACATTATTGGAACTATGAAGAGAATTTGAGTTTAAATTCTCTAGCCATTGTGCACAAGGAGAACTCGAATGGGGAGAAGGAGGTTGTTAGAAAAAGGCACGAAAGAGAGTTTTGAGAGGTTATATAGTGTAAAAATGGAGCCAATCCCATGATATACCAACCAACCATGAATTGAAGTTTGTAGGCTTGAGGAAAAGCCAAGAAACCATGGAAAATTTTGTTGAACTTGAGATAACGGCCTGAACCTTCTATGCACACACTGAATAGTGAAAGGAGTAATTTCTAGGGCATTGGACATTAGTGAAGGAGGTGCTCCTTGTGTTGTGTGGGAAAGGTATGTGGGTGCCTTAATGTTGCTCTGTTGTCAAGAAACAAACAGTAGAAAACATTGGTTTGAATCAAAATTTCAAAGTTAATTATCCATGATTCACCATGTTGGTATCATAGCATAGATAGGGGGTGGCGTTCGCTGTGGATTTACTAAGGCTGGGTGGAAATATCTTTCTCAGTTGGTTGTTGGTCTGCAATTCTTCCAAAATATAAGTTATATTCTCTGTTCTGGTTATCAATTTGTATTTGAATTGTTTGACAAATTATTTAAATTCGTGTTGCAAAGAGTGATGTAGAGATATTTCTACTCATGTTTATGTAAAGAATCCTGAATTTGGTTACTAGTTCAATACAACACACATAAAAACTTACTAAGAAATCCATAGAGTTCTTGCATTTGTTTCTCACCATTACAGTTCTATATAGGGTTTGTGGTTTGATTGCTAGATTTACATTGTTTTTATTAGGTTCCACTATTACTGTTAATGTGCTCTCAAAGTTTTAATATGTATGAGTGATCTTATATTTTTACTTCGATTGATGCTAATTTTGTTGTAACTTGAAATTATTGGTGAGGAAATTTCTATTTTTATCGAATCGATGCATTTTCCCCTTACCCATTTTAGTTAAATTGTACAAGCATGCCAGTTTGGAATTTAAAAAAACTATGGATATCATGCGAAGGGATTTCATCATGAAGATCAAATATCGGATTGAATATATAACGACAAACTTAATATGAATTGTCTCCATCTAATTCTCGAAGGTGTAAGCCCAAACCTACATAAGCATTCAATGAGGTAATTTCTTACATTGACTATTATCTACTTGCACATAAATTTTCAGGAATGAATGACATGTTTTACTAGGCACCCTTAAAATAGAAAAAAAGAAGCATATGTTTTGTTTTCAAATTCATGTGGTGTGAAATTTGGTGTATGAATTTCTCCGGATTAGTGACAATGCGAGTCTTTTTTTATCGATGTTTCAAATCCAATACTAGGATCCCGATATTGTATTTGAAACATCGATACAAATGACTCATACTGTGGCTAATATGGAAGAACTCATACACCAAAGAATATGTTCAAAAGAATTAATATCTTTTCTAAAATTAGTGAAAACCTTAATAGCCAGGTCACCATAGTATTGTATAGTGGTAATCAACAATGGGAAATGAATTCCAAATGGATACAAATTATTGTCATTGACTATTGTACCACATTAGAATGAAAGTGCCATATCAATTTTTTCTTTCATATTCTTCACGGATAATGATTTTTGTTGACAACATTCAAAATATTCATTGGTGTCTAATTGGAGTCCACTTGATTGTTGGTCGAGATTTATCCATTAAGCTTCCATGGTCCTTTGCTTGACAAAGTAAACATTTGATATTTTGAGGTATGTTGGAAATAATCCTAATAGTCTCATATTGTCTTAAAATAAGCTCATATTCTTCCTTATCATAGAGAACATATTTTCCAATGAATTAAATAATAAATACACTCACACATTTTGTACTATGGAAACCAAACTAATATTTTGGTAATTAATTCAAATTTCCCTTATATTTGAGTAAAGTGAATCACCTTCAACAAGTATCCTAGCGACCTGTTGTAGGGTTGACTAGAGGAATATATTTCCAAACCTATACGAAATAAATAATTGTCAAGAGTCTAAACTTTCCCTGACTGTAAATATTATGTTTCAATTTCCAAAGTCTATTCTTGGGCTTACTTGTGTCCCAAAATGCGATATTTTCAAGTTGTTTTCCATCTATTCTGATTGCAGTTTGTACATTTTAGTTGGGAATAACTTAATGATAATGTAAACTACAATTCAAGTTTAGGTATTTAATTACTACAAAATCTTATTCTCTATGAGTGAATCAAGCCTTGAATGAAGATCAACAACATAGAGAATAAATCTTTGAATGGATATCAAAGGTTGTTGGCGTGATTATGAGAATTTGTTCAAGGAAACAAAGAAAAAATATTTCTAACTGTCCCAACAATTTTTGACAATGTTGTGACTCCTAAGGCAGTTTAAGACAATCTACTACATGACTTGGAAAACATGATTAACAATGGAACTATAGATTTTTTGGGTGTGAATATCAGAGATACTTTTCCATGTTTAGTATAAGAGACAAGGCTTTTAGACAACCAATTGCATGAAAACATTATCCATTATTCTAACTTTGATATACTCATCTTGAAAATTACTCTTTGGACAAAAATCCAGTCTTAACATTGATAGTGATATAATAATCATAAGTAAGGTAAATATTTTATCCTGTAGAGTTTTCCAAATAGATTGTTCAAAAACTTGAGTCCTTCTGCATAGAACTTGCAATCTATATGGAAACAACTATTGTGACTATACTCTATTCCAATATGTATTAATGAAGTGTTGACTAATCATAGGTCGTTCATGTTACACCTCAATATTGCTCACTTAGATAAGTGTTGTAAGTGTCGCATGTTCCTTACAACTTTTGCAAGTGTTGCAAGTTGTTCACAAGTGTCACAAATGTTGTTCAAGCATACTGCCATAACGACGACACTAAGGAAGCACCTAAGACATCTCATACACTTGGTTTGAAGGAGGAAAATGATTGAATGGAGTCAAGGAACTTTTATCACCTGAGAAGAGCTCTTAAACAAAGGTTTTGAAGGTAAGCGCTCCCCTACATCAGCCTTAGGAGCACTGGCGCTCCCCTATAAGGTCTCAGGGAGCGTTATAACGCTCATCTACCCCTCAGAAGGAGTGCTATCCACCCTTGGGGCGCTGGCGCTCCCCTCAAGCTTCCTAGGGAGCGCTATAACGCTCTGATGCCCCTTTTGGGGGAGCGCTGTCTAATCTGAGGCAGTAGTTTACCCATTGAGGAGAATAAGGGGAGGATCTCTCAAGTTTAGAAGGAAATTGCATTCGAATTATTGGTTCCATCAGAAGATCCCTGATCCAAGGAGGGAATTCCTCAACTTGTTCTAAAGATAACTCAAGAGGTTAAGCTCCTCTTAACCTATATAAGCAGGCTCTATGGTGGTGAAAGAGAGGAAGAATTGCTAGCATGAAACCTATGATCTCATAGGAAACACACAATCAGTCAGAGGAGAGTGATCAGTGAAGCTACTATCATCCAGGTTGTGGATCTTTCGAGCAAGGGTTGGACGAAGGAGACTTGACGAAGCTGTCGCATTTGCATCTACGATTGTAAGTACTGCTGTCGTTATTCTCATTAATATGACACTCTTGGCTTGTTTCTTTCTAGTTTGTGTCTGATTTCACATGAACCTATCATTGATAGATAGATCTGTTTTCAAGCTAACATCAATAGAGTAGGAAGTGGTTGTACTTTGTTTGTCTACAGGACTCAGCGAGGAGCGAGAGTTTGGAGCTCGATTTGGAGCGTGCAGGGACAAACATCGATAAAAAGGTACTGCTGTTCTCCTTCCTTCTCATGTGTTAGTTTGTATAGATTTGAAAGGAAGTCAGTGTCCACGTTAAGCACTTTCTGTCTTAGAGTAGGGTCTAGCTCTTTGAGGCAATCTACTTGTCCGCAGGGAGATTTTCCTACAACAGAAACTGGTGACTCCACTAGGGAGTCCTCAAATCGAAACTTCTTGTTTTGATTTCTCCTCATAGACCTTGTGTCACCCCTCAATTGTTTCAGACCTGGTTCACTCCTCTTTTGATTGTTTTCATGAGCTGATTGGCTCACTACCCCATCACACTCAGCCTAATTGTCAAAACTGAACTGCAATTTTTGCATTTTTGACACTTTTAAGGGCTTTTCGACCCTGGCGCCCCTGTCCCTATGTTAACAGAGTGCCAACGCTCCCTGAGTGCCTTACACAGAGTGATATAACACTCCTTGTCTTTGACAATAGAGCGCCAACCTTCCTTTGGCCAATAAACCTTCCAGAATTGTTTTTTCAGGGTTTTACCTCTGTGTTTCTCTTGCTGGGTCATCTTGTGAGTCAATCCTTCTTCCTTTCCAGCCTTGACATCTGTCTTTTTGAAGAACAAACATCTCGCTGTTTGGATTTTGTAGCCTTCTTCACTAATGTTGTTGAGTTTTTTCTGTCATTTGGAGCTTGAAACCCATGCATTGTCTTTCTCTCTTTTTTTTCGACTGAGTAAAAAACTCTAGTGAAAGTCATTAAAGGCCTACAGATGTTTTCATTTGGTTTTAGTTAAGATCATTGTTCTTCGACATTTCTTTTGGTGTGAAGTTTGTTTTCTCTTTGATTGTTTCTTTTCTTTCACTTCTTGTTTTGATCACAACGAGAGGGTGTATTGTTTGTATGATCTTGCTTGTGTTGGTCTGATTTTCATTCATCCAAAAAGATAATTAGCAAGACGAGCATTGTTTTGAATTAATCATTATTCATATGCAAACGATAAAAAAGCATCTTCATGATTGATTGTGCATATTAGAAGGTATCTCAAATTTTTTAGCATCACATCAGGATTTGACTGAGGAAAATTTGTTTGAGGACATTCCTTATTAGTGCTTGTTAGTGAAAAGAACTCTCTCTCTCCCTTAGATAGATGTTCATCGAAAATAAATGAATGCTTATAATCCTTGATGCATTTTTGGGACTGAGTCATAATTCCATTCGTTTCACTTCCATGCACCCCTTTGAGTAAAGAACAACTATAAAATCAACGCTAATTAAAAATTATCTAGAACTTTTTCTTTTCTAGGGTCCTCCACCAACAATAGACTAGGATTAGTACTTTGGATTAGGCTGTGAGCATAACTCTCCAAAGTTTCCAAAACAAACGGTAGCATCCTGAGTTAGGGAGAGTCAAATCCAATTATCGTATAAGTCTGCATGGGATCCCCCTCTCACATAGGGGTTACGCATGAGGTCGCATTCGGGTGAGCTACGAGGACTAACCCTCCGTGGTTTAATTGATTGTGGTGGTTAGATCGTATTATGGGGGATCGCTTAAAGGTAAATCCACAATTATTGCGTGGAAGACTTTTAGTTGATTTCGGGCTCGATACCCTACCCGTACGTTCGGATCGGACTGTCGACTGTTCCCGCCCAGGGACTGACTGCAAATTGGTAACCTTAGTGGCCATAATCTTTAGGGTCTTACACAAGGTGATGGTGAAGGGAAGTCTCACTGTACCTGGAGCAGACATTGGTCAAACTCACTCAGGCTCCTTGGAGGGTAAATCCACAATTACTACGTGGAAGCTTGCACAAAGGCATAAGTCCGTTAAGCAGGTCGCCATTGTAACTGTTCCACCCTATCCCTGCCCCTTATGGAATTGATCACACGACGTTGGATTTCATCACCAACTAGTATGGTCATCGAGAGAAGGTCTTGTTTGCTTGGCTGTGATTCTTAGATTCTATTAGCGTATGCTGCTTCTTTTCGCTAGTTGGCCATAGATCTTTTTCGCCGACTCTTTTTTGCCAACATCGACCCTCCACACCGTTCGCGGAGGCTACAAGGACTTCCTCCAGAAAATATGGAAGGAAACACCCCTTTACCCCTTCATTCTACGGAGGAATCTCCTCAACAGAGCGAGGTTCAAGACACTACAACTTCCCACGAAGAAGTTTGCACCCCTTTAGAGAATTTTCGAATTGTTTTGGAGTCTCTGGAAGCTTTCCGCATTCCGGAGGGATATGAATGACGTGTCCTTCAACTAAATTCCGCTGGTGAATTTGTCGTCGTCAATCCTTCTGACATTCCGGCTTGGTCTCATCAAAACCCTTTAGCCGATGATCCTTTTTGGACCGCAAACATTGTTCGAAGTCCACCGCGCATGGTGTGAGATATTTATGGAACAGGGATGGGCGCTGACGCACCCATTTCCTACACCGTACCCCTAAACCATTTTACCGGTACCACCAATTTTACAGCCACACCACTCGTTGGTCTGAACATACAGTCCGTTGGCCCAAGGTCTACTCTTCCCCTCCAGACGACCCATTCTACAATATTCCCTCACATTCCGACTATTCCCGCCGGCAATGCGGTGGTCAACCAAGCTGCGATTGTCACACCTATAACACCAAGACCTACACTCCCTTTTGGGTACAGGGCACTGAATACTCCCACTGCCACTACTACCCAAGCCACTACTACCCAAGTTATGCCGGGAGGTTCCATACCTATCCAACAACCCAGAGGGACCGGTCTTGGTGGCCCTAATCTGCTCTGCGGTACTGGTCAGTCATTTACGTCTGGTTTTCAAATTTTGGGAACTCTACCTCAAGTTGGGGGGTATCCTCCCACCGGAGGACAAATTCCATTTGGAGGGAACCCTCATGCTGGGGGGAAACCTCAATCCAGAGTCTACCATCAATCGTATGGACAAAATGTGTCTGCCACAACCAATCCGTGGAACGTCCCTTTTCCAGGGAACCCACAGTTCTCGGCAGGACAAAATTCTCAAACTCCGCAACAACCTCCTTATGGACAAGTGCCAAACCTAACCTATAATCCTCAAAACCCATTCGGTTATCCTCCGCTCACACATACTTCTCAAAACACCTCAAATCCTGTGTACCCTGGTCAACACCAACCTCATACAAGAGGGCCCACTAGTTACAATTATCCACATAACCCAGTGATTGGCCCCACTGGTGTCCCCATGCCGCACCAACATTACCCACAGGTTAACTGACAACTACCTTTTCTAGCTACCCTGGACCTTCCAGACTTGTCTCGGTTAACGAATGATCCTATTTATCATTCCCCGGTTTGGCCAACTATTCCAGCTAAACTTCCTTCTGATATCCCAAAATTCGACGGAAAGTCTGGAGAAGACCCAAAAAACCACGTGATGACTTTCCATTTGTGGTGTTCATCCAACTCCCTCATGGATGATTCTATATGTTTGCGAATTTTCTAACGAACGCTTACGGGTTCCGTGGAAAAATGGTATATCGAACTACCACGCGCATCCTTTCACGATTTCAACTCTCTCGCCATGTCCTTCCTCACACACTTCCAACTACCCATTCGATATGAGACGGGTACTGAACTATTAACCTCCCTTCGTCAGACAACGTCCGTACATATCTCCGATCATATTCATGAATGGAGACGACGACGAAGGCTAATCAAAGCGGTCATTCCTGACCAATTGTTAGCGGAATGGTTCACTAAATCATTGTTACCCCAGATTGCTCGTGATGTTGCCATGGGTGGTGTAGTCACCGAGGAAGAAGCCATTGCCCGAGCTCAGTACTTAGACTTAGTCTATTCACAATCCGGTACTCTGTACGAGTTGATACCGAATGCTACTTGTGCCACTAACGATCCATCCAAACCTTCGTCTACTTCCCATGCAGATGGAGTTATTGGCTCCGTCAAAACCCAATCTACTACCCAGTCGACTGGAACGATTCAACGACCCGCTTCGATGGCTGCTCCCAGCCTGACTGCACCCTCTTCTACCCCCCCTCAAACTCAGGTCTCTGAGGTGAATGCGGTCCAATCAACCCCTTCACAACAATCTGGGGGCAAGAAGAAAACGAGAAATAAGCCAAAGAAAAACAATAACAACGAACAACAGAAAAATCAACCGCAAACCCCTGCTGCCGAAAAACAACCACAACGAAAACCAAAATTCCCATGCCTCATTTGTGGTGACGATCACTACACCCGAGACTGTCCACATTGCGATGAAGTGGCCAAGATTTTCAAGGGAAATTCACAACCCGCTATGCTTACTCAGCCTTTTCCACAGCAACAATCTTTGGTTGCTCAAACCCCCACCGCAGGGGGCAGTTCCAACCAATCCCATGATGAGGCCTCGACAAGTGCCCACATTTATATGTTCAACGGGGTTAATCTAACCACTCTATCTGCAACATATGACACACTAGTTAAACTTGATAAACCGAAGACTACTAATGGTTCCGCACTAGACCCATTACCATCTTCCGTTAGTCCTCCGTCTGCCAGCCCTCCATCTGGGCCACTTCAGATTGAGAAACCTTCTTTTGACTCCATCTTACGCCCTCCTAAGAGCACCATCCGGAAATCTACCTTCAATCCTAATTCACGGGCTGCCCAAAATTACAACATTGTAGAAGATTTGGCCCAAGCACTGTGTGAAATGTCTGCCTTGGAAGTTCTACAACACTGTCCCATCCAGCGTAGAACGCTCTTAGCTGCTATCGACGCTTTTGATCCCGAGTCATCAAATAACCTCATGTTTAATCTGGATGATCATCAACCATGACTCTCCCACCAGCTAGCTTTCCAAATCGATGTTGTTGTTCACAATCAACAAATCCACCGAACTATCTTGGATGAGGGAGCCTCTACTTGTGTCATGTCCTTAGCTTGTTGGAAAGGCTTAAAATTGTCTGCCCTTAATAAATCCTCTATGATGTTACGTGCTTTTGATGGACGAGGTTTTCATCCTCACAGATTATTACAATCCTTAGCCATTCAGTGGGGCGACAAAATTGTTACTGTTGATGTCGAGGTGGTTTATGCTCCCCTTGATTAAAACCTACTACTCGGAAGAAGTTGGTTCTATGCTATGACTTCCGTCGCCTCGTCAGTGTTTCGATGTGTACAATTCCCCCATCAAGGCAAAATTGTCACTGTCAATTAGCTTGATTTTTGTACACCCGACGCTCGCATCCCTGCCACCAACAACATTCCCTTTTTGGGAGACCACCCAGTTACGTATGAAAGCGTTGGTGTTGGCTTATTGAAGATTCTATCCTTATGGGTACTTTCCCTACACCACTTCCACCTACCGCGCATCATATTGCCACCGTCAATATGATCTCGACTATGCCTTATCAATCCTTGGAATCATCTGACCCCTGGATTGTACCTAGTCCTCTTGAATTCGATGTGGCAGCTGAGGCCGTATACGTAAATATTCAATCTGCCTCTCCCTCTTCGAACGATTCACATTTATTGGCACCAGATGCCTACTCGGTGCCCTCATGGTTGGATTCCCTGTCGTCCGCCGTTGATTACATTTCCCAAATTTTTCCTTCTGACGAATCTATTATGGAAATGCTTAGCATTGATGATCTGCCTTGGGATGATAACCATCACCGATCCTCTTTTCTTTCGCCTTTGGAAGAAATTCACCAAGACATCCACTCTGTCTTCCCTCCCGATGTTATCGATGCTCCGTAATCTCCTATCCTCACACAAGATACTCTCTCTGAGGGGAATATGGGTAACATCTCTACCACGGTCGTTATTGATATTTCGATCAAAGAAGGTGTCGTGGAAAACATTAACCTTGGTGCTAATTGCACACTCGAGGAAGTGGCCTCTTACACCGCTTTGTTTAAAGAAATCCGCGATGTCTTCGCATGGAGCTATGAGGAAATGCCAGGGATCGACCCTTCAATCGTCGTGCATGAAATCAATACCTACCTTGACGCGAAACCGGTTCGACAAAAGCTCCACCCGGTTCATCCCAAGAAAATCGCAGCCATAAAGGCAGAAGTTGAAAAACTTCTAAAATCTGGCTTTATCTACCCCGTCCCTTTGACAGAATGGGTCTCCAACCTTGTTCCGGTTGCCAAAAAACAAGGGACCATCCATTTTTGTGTCGACTATCGCGATCTCAACAAAGCTTGTCCCAAGGACAACTACCCTATGCCCTTCATCGACCAAATCATCGATAATTGCGCAGGGAGTGTAATCTTCTCTTTCATGGATGGATTTTCTGGGTATAACCAGATTGAAATCTTACGTGCTGATCAACATAAGACAACCTTTATCTGCCCATGGGGAACTTTCGCCTATCGAAAGTTACCATTTGGCCTAAAAAATGCTGGCGCCACTTTCCAGCGGGCCATGTCGTACACTTTCCACGATATCAAGCATATCGCGGAGCCTTACCTCGATGATTTACCCACCCATTCCTCCAATTGATCCGATCACATTGATCACTTGCGGGCAATTTTTCTTCGATGTCGGTTCTACCGCATTCACTTGAACCCACACAAGTGCATTTTTGCTGTCGAATCTAGTCGACTCCTCAGTTTCATTGTCTCCAAAGATGGGATCAGGGTGGATCCCTTACAGATTAAGGCCATTCTAGCCTTACCCCCACCTACCAATTTAACCCAACTCCAAAGTTTGCAAGGCAAAGCAAATTTCCTTCGCCGTTTCATCTGCAACTATGCCGAGATAACTAAAGGATTTATGCGGTTACTGCAGAAAAACACCCCTTTCATCTGGGATGATACTACCCAACGGTCATTCGATGCTGTCAAGCACGCCTTGACCCACGCTCCCTTGTTACACCCTCCGGAGTATACAAAGGACTATATCCTTTACTTGGCTGCCTCCACTATTGCGATGGTGTTAGTTCAAGAGGACCCCAACGCCGAAGAAAATGTGATTTATTACTTGAGAAAGAGTCTATCTGGACCCGAGCTCCGATATTCACATGTCGAGAAACTGGCTCTGGCAGCCATCATTGTTGTCCAGAGATTTCGCCATTACATCTTATTACGCACCACCACGGTGATCACAGACTCCAACCCCATGTACCACGTCTTGAAACGTCAAGTACTTGGGGGCAAATATTCTAAATGGATCGTTATTCTTCAAGAATTCGATCTTGAGTTTACGAAGGCCAAAGCCAAAAAATACCTGGTGTTTGCAGAGCTCATCTGTGCTCTCCCTTGTGCCGATGAAAACATTGAACTTAGAGATTCTCTCCCCGATGAATCTCTCTTCCTCATCAGCACCTCCGATCCTTGGTATGGATAGATTCTCCTCTACCTTCAAACCCAACGTTTTCAACCCAACATTTCTCGCGAAGAGCGTCGACGCATTCGTCACCACTCTCGTCGTTATCTCATCATTGGCGACACCTTGTATCACCGTGGTATTGACACCATCCTTCGGCGATGTCTGATTCACGAGGAGGCTGAACGCATTTTGAACGATTGTCACCTTGGTGTCTGTGGTGGTCACCTTTCCGGGATGGCCACAACCCAAAAAATCCTACGTGCCGGCTACTTTTGGCCCTCGATTTTCAAAGATTGCATCGAGGCTGTCAAAAAATGCCCACCCTGCCAAGTCTTTAACAAGAAGGCACGCACCCACCCTACTGCGCTGCACCCCATTATCGCCATCGGCCCCTTCGCCAAGTGGGGTATCGATTTCATGTAGTGTAAGCCTACCTCAACCGGGGGGCACGGTTACATCATCGTCGTTGTCGACTACTTCACCAAATGGGCTGAGGCTATGCCTACCTTCCTGAACGATGGTCGTACTACAGCTCTGTTTCTTTTCAACCATATCATAACTCATTTTGGTGTACCATGTGCCATTGTCACTGATCATGGTGCACACTTCAAGAACCAGATGATGAGCGAGTTACATGTCAAATTGGGTTTTATCCATGAAAAATCATTCCCTTACTACCCTCAGGATAACGGACAAGTTGAGGCCATCAACAAAGTCCTAAAAACCATGATCCAACGCATGGTAGGGGAAAACAAGACATCGTGGCATTTACAACTTTTTTCCGCTCTCTGGGCTTATCGCACTTCTGTAAAAACTTCAACTGGATTTACTCCTTTCCAGTTGGTGTATGGAATTGAAGCCGTTCTACCAATCGAGTGTGAGATTCCATCACTCAAACTGAAAGTAGAACTCCTGCCCCATACTTCTGCTGAAGAAGAACAATTCTTATATCTATCCAAGCGGGATGAAACACGTCGTGATGCTGCTCTCGCTAATGAGGCACATCAGAAACGAATTAAGAGTCAATACGACAAATCCGTCCACCCTCGGACTTTTGCAGAAGGAGACTTAGTCCTCGTTTATGACCAAGCTCACGATAAATTGGGGACAAGAAATTTAGAACCTCTATGGCATGGTCCTTACATTGTGAAGCGTGTCCTACATAGAGGTGCCTACGAATTAGTAAATCATGATGGAATTTCCTTGGGAGAGCCCCGAAATGGGCTTTACCTTAAAAAGTACTATGCCTAGATCACCTAGCATCTGTACTTTGTACATTATTGTATTTTAGTTTGGTGTGTCTATTTCTTTCGCGTGTCGAGTCTTTACCATTGCCACTCATGACTGTGATTGTGTTTTCATGCGCAGATGATGTCTTCCTTTCCTATCTTTTTTGGGTTCACAGATGGTGCTAGTCGACATACCTGGAACATTGCTTCGGCATCATGGATTATTTACCAATTTAACGAGGTGGTGAGTTCAGGAGGTATCTGCTTAGGACCAACAACCAACAACATGGCAGAATATCACGCTGTCATCGGACTGTTAACCCAAGACTCCTCCCTAGGTATCTCTCGTTTCATTGTTTACTTAGAATCCCAACTCGTGGTCTATCAACTCAACCGTATCTACGCTATCCGTAGTCCTATCCTGCTATGTCTCCACCTACAAGTTCGCCATCTCGAACGAATGCTCGATTACATTGAATATAGACACATTCCAAGAGAACTTAATAATGTTTCGGATTCGTTAGCTAATTACATAATGGATTGGTATCTCGCCCACATATAAGATTTAAGGAAAACAAAATTGTACATTACATGTAAATCAAAACACATCACAGACATCATCATGTACAACTCATTGGCACTGTAAAAACTCGAAACTATATGGCGTGAGTGAAATGTTTTGATTACATCAAAAAAGTATGTAGAAGAGCAAAATGTCGGGTCTCTAAACCCCTACAACACCGCCTGGCAAGGCATACAAAAAATGATCACCAGAGAGATTCTAATCTCTCTGCACTACATTGTGCTGCGAGTAACACATCACCGTGCGTACTATGTGCCTCAGTAGAGAATTGATATTCTCTGGTACTCCCACATTGTGCCTCTGCAGATGTAAAGGCACTTCTCCCCTCCGTAGAGGAGGAATGCCCATCATGAGGCCTTGGAGGTTTCTTTCAACCTCCCAGAGACCTATCACTGGTACTACCGGATCTGCTGCAACCGAGATGCCCCCGCGACGTCCTGGTATCGGTATATCAGCCGGGCACACTGCTCCCTTGTCTACATGTTAAAAACAATACATCTGTTAAAAAATTCTTCTACATACCTAAAAAAAATATATATACATCAAAAACTTAAAAAAAAAAAACTAGACAAGGTATGGCTCAGTCTTTTATCTGACACATCCCAGTCTTCCCCCGTGGGTAAAATCAAATCCAAGCTCCCACGAAAATCTACCGCAGCATACGGGAAGTCCTATATCCAGAGATACTACCGTCTCAGCCAGGCAAAGAAATCGCCAGTGAAACAGAACTCTGACTCCGCTACTAGCCTCGGAGACAGACTAGTCCACCTCTCCATCCTTGGTTCATCCACTGGTCGCACCGCCAGTGCTTGCTGAGGCTGCATCTGGGGGATGCGCTCTAGAAAAAATGAGACCAGAAATGAGCCATAACCAAACTGCTTCTGTCCCGTCCTACACCATGAAACCTGTTCCTTCACATTTCGAAGGAACCCTGCACTCCAGTTGAACAGTGTTGGTTCCAAACATTGAACACCATAAGCCACTTGCGATCTTGACACTAGATGCGCGCTAGTACTGCCCGCCATGCTCATGATAGCAAACAGTATAGACCGGAGGGGTAGCTCTCGGATATCCTTGATAGGGATTCTACCCCCTACCAGTCTTGCTCCTGGGATACAGTGGCGTGCCAGATACACGTCCACTTGATCAGGTAGCACCCTCTGCCTGGAAAAAGATATGGGGACCCCTCTTTTCGAGAGGCCAGTCAAAAAATACACGTCTTCTAACTCAATGGTTAAAAGCTGTGTGCCAACCCAGAATCCTTGCTCTGCAACATCCCATAGGCCGATCATATGCTCAAGCAATAAAATCTCTTTCTTCATTTTTTGCAACTTGAAGAACTTGAGTAAGCCACAAGATCGCAATGTGGCCCGTGTGCGAGGACTCCGCAATGCAGCTAAGTCATCCATCTCATGTTCTCTTTCTTTCCACTCGATCATGGTCACCGAAATTACCTACAAAACAAAAGAATAAAGCAATTCATTACTTCAACGTTTCGGCAATTTCAACAATTTTTAGAAGCAAGTTAAAACATGAAATCTAAATGCCCACGTCATTTAAAGTGACCACACCCTCTTTTACAACCACCACGCTCTCTCTTAGCCATGCAAACAACAATAAAAACGTTTTAAAAAATCAAAACGACTTCTTTGTGGCTGCGTGGGCGTGTGTGAGGATTTTTTCGTGGGTTCTTTACCAAAAACGATCCACCCAATCAACTATTGAGGCGTTGGCATCTTGGCCATCCACTTCTAGACGTTTTTACAAAAAGAATCCCCCTTTTTCCATCGTTTTTCAAAGAGGCCGATTTTGATCTTTTTGGGGAAATTTAGGGCTTCACATTTTAAATTAAATGATGCTATGAAAATAAATATTAAACCATTTAATTTAAAGAAGGAGAAATGAAGATCTACCTGGTCCGAACGGCAAGCAAAACAGTCAACTGTAGCTCCGACAGCGAACAAAACAAGATCCACTTCAAAATGAGAATCTCCACTACTCCAAAATCCTTGTGAAAAATGAAATGGTAAATGGAATTTTCATTGTATTGTTATTTATAGATTTCCATTTTTTATAAGGTATAGTCATTTATGGGTTTCTCTAACAATGTAATGGCTTCACTAAACCCCTGGTTTGTAGTTTTGGCATTGCAAGTTTCCTGGTAGTCCTGATGGATTATTTACCTTGTTGTGCTTATGAGCATAGTCTTAGTTTGTTCTCGAGCTTGAAAACATGAGAACACAACCGGGTAAACTTTTATCTCTTTTTCAGACCCGTACGGATACATGAACATACGAAAAAGGAACCCCCTAGAGTCTCCTTTAAACCCTTTTCAGACTCTCTAAATACGAAAAGATTGTTGAGTGACCTTGCTTCCTTTCACACTCGTTAAAAGGTCAGAAAGGGTGTCTTTAGAGCGATAGTTTATCTCTTTTTCGGTCTCGTTAGACTACTGTACGAAAAAGGAACTGAGAGAGTTCTCTTTTAAGTGTTTTTCCAAACTCTATAATCCTGAAAAACCTTCGAGTTTTCTGTCTTTGGACTCGTTAAAACACACATCGACAGGCCCATATGGGATCGATCCCTTACTTCTTCCGGTTCATTAAACAAAAGGAAGAGGAACCTACCGAAGGTGAGTTATATCGAGCATGTTTTATCCTCCTCGAGCTCATTAAATCAAAAAGAGGTACTCGTCTATCTGGATGGGGGAAAAAATTGAAAGGAGAAAGCTAAGCAGTCTCTTGGGAACATTATCCAACAGTTTTTAGAGTCGCCCTTGAACACGACACTTTGTCATCTGCATGCATCATAATCCAATGAACCTCTGCACTGAGCCAATCCTTTGAGTTCCTTTCACTCCTTTGGGTCATCCAATGCAAGTCACAATATCCACTGCATAGTTTTGATCCATGTCATGTTTTGCTGTTGTCCTCAGTATTCAAGGGAAGTATCCGCCTCGAGAGTCAGCCATCCCAAATATCTTGCCTCAAAACCTGTGTCAGTCCATGTCCGTTTGATCTACCAATTACATCTCTATGTCTGTTTCGTGTCGTTGATGGGGGATACATCAAGGCCCTCCCTCGACGAGTCTATTCCCGTCGACTTCAACACATCATCCGAGAATCAGGCTTAGAAACCAGTTAGTACTTTGGGACCTGCATGCCTCAATGGCAGGCCTCCTCACATTCGAAAGTAGGTTTACATCATTGACCTATGATCGGATGATTCCACGAGTGTTCGACCTCAGCTCATCTATTCACATTCGCTGGAATGTACTAAGGTACCTTGGGAATCATTGACATTAATGGTGATTTCCCTAGCACTTGTTAACGGTTCACACCATTGGCCGGTAATCAAGTGGTTTTTTCCATGTTCGACATCAGGGCATCTATTCACATGGTTAGAATCGTACCACATTGGGATCAGTAAGAAGACCCTGGGTTGAGTAATCACTTTGATATATGCTTTTCCCAGGTTGCGAAGGAGTTTCTATTGGACAAATGACACATACACTGTTACATAGATCCACTTTGTATTGGTCGTGGCTATGTCTTGTCATCTCGTAGATCCACTGTGTATTCTCCGTGGCTACGATCAGTCCGAGTCATCAGAGTATAGATTCGCATTGTATCTTCGATGGCTATACCTTCTTATCAATACAATTATGGATCCGCAGTGTATTTTATGGTGGCCATATCTTGCAAGTCTTGATCACCCAAGCATAGGTATGCCTGCCTTGGGTTTTGAAATAGGTCATGATATTTGTTGGATGTTTGTGTGCAACTTCTGTCAGGTTCTTCGAGTCTATACCCTTGCTTGAGCATCTACAAATCATTTCAGTTATCAATTCGCATCTTCTAACTTCATACTTTGGGGGGCAATCTGTTACACCTCAATATTGCTCACTTAGATAAGTGTCGTAAGTGTCACATGTTCCTTACAACTTTCGCAAGTGTCGCAAGTTGTTCACAAGTGTCCTAAATGTTGTTCAAGCATACTTCCATAACAATGACACTAAGGAAGCACCTAAGACATCTCATACACTTGGTTTGAAGGAGGAAAATGATTGACTGGAATCAAGGAACTTTTATCACCTGAGAAGAGCTCTTAAACAAAGGTTTTGAAGGTAAGCGCTCCCCTACATCAGCCTTAGGAGCACTGGCGCTCCCCTATAAGGTCTCAGGGAGCGTTATAACACTCATCTACCCCTCAGAAGGAGTGCTATCCACCCTTGGGGAGCTGACGCTCCCCTCAAGCTTCCTAGGGAGCGCTATAGCGCTCTGATGCCCCTTTTGGGGGAGCACTGTCTAATCTGAGGCAGTAGTTGACCCATTGAGGAGAATAAGGGGAGGATCTCTCAAGTTTAGAAGGCAGTTGCATTCGAATTCTTGGTTCCATCAGAAGATCCCTGATCCAAGGAGGGAATTCCTGAACTTGTTCTAAAGATAACTCAAGAGGTTAAGCTCCTCTTAACCTATATAAGCAGGCTCTATGGTGGTGAAAGAGAGGAAGAATTGCTAGCATGAAACCTATGATCTCATAGGAAACACACAGTCAGTCAGAGGAGAGTGATCAGTGAAGCTACTATCATCCAGGTTGTGGATCTTTCGAGCAAGGGTTGGATGAAGGAGACTTGATGAAGCTGTCGCATTTGCATCTACGATTGTAAGTATTGCTGTCATTATTCTCATTAATATGACATGCTTGGCCTGTTTCTTTCTAGTTTGTGTCTGATTTCACATGAACCTATCATTGATAGATAGATCTGTTTTCAAGCTAACATCAATAGAGTAGGAAGTGGTCGTACTTTGTTTGTCTACAGGACTCAGCGAGGAGCGAGAGTTTGGAGCTCGATTTGGAGCGTGCAGGGACAAACATCGATAAAAAGGTACTGCTGTTCTCCTTCCTTCTCATGTGTTAGTTTGTATAGATTTGAAAGGAAGTCAGTGTCCACGTTAAACACTTTTTGTCTTAGAGTAGGGTCTAGCTCTTTGGGGCAATCTACCTGTCCGCAGGGACATTTTCCTACAACAGTTCATTTAAATGATCGATAACAATTTATAGAGATTGAAATACTTCACCCTCTCTTTACAAGATGATGACTCTTAAAATATTTTAATTTCCATTGAGACAAGCTGGTAAATGATCTGAGACTTCTGGAAGTCGACCCCAAAGTATCCACACTTACACCAACACAATACCATAAGTTATTGATTACAAGCAAAGGGTCAATACCAAAGGAAATTTTTTGTTTTTCTTTTAACAGTTCCTTTGGTTTGCTCACGTAATCAAAATGGAAAGTTTTATTCCATGTGAATGGAGTGGAAGGATTAGACCTGTAGCCATTTTTAATTACATAGAGTAAAATTTTAATATGAGGAAAACTAGAGCTATTTATAGTATTCACCTAGCATCCAAGTAGTTCTTCAAATTATTACCATTTACTAGCAACTACATAAATTGGTACAGACTGGTTTTTGTCCTAGTTTAAGTTGACTTGTAAGCTTCCAATGAGTCCCTTTAGTGTTGGAGTTACTTCAAACACACATAGGATTTATTTTTCCTAAGGTTTTCCCCTGTTTATTAGTCATAATTAGTCATTATCAAGTCTCCTATATTTTAGGGGAGAATATTCCACCTAGAGAATATTCTCTTTCAGTTGACACTTCAGTTTGACTAGTTGAGTTGAGTTTAGATGTTGCATTGGTTTTGTCACCATGAAACATTGGGATCATCACCAGATAATGCACACTTTCCTTGGGATCATCACCAGACTGGAGAATTACCCTTGATTTCATGAGTTAACTCCTCACTACTCTATGTTCAATCAGTTAACTGAAGACTAGTTGACTAGTTAACTCTACTAGGTGGCAATTCACTCCCGTAACTGCCTGAGAGACTAGATTAGGTGGAATTTCACTCCCGTAATTACTGGTGTGTGTCTAGATCACTCTATACCACCACTATGGAGCATTAGTTACTCATGTATCCTATATCTATTGTAAATTATTCACTCTTTGAGTGTGGAAAATGATTAATGAGAATTCTTCCATTCTTTCTCTCCTTCTTCTTCTTTCTCCTATTCTCGCTGAAAATATGTGTATCATTGTTTAGCTAGATCTATTATGTGCAAGTTCAACACATTTACATGGTATCAGAGCCGACAGACTGCTATGAAAAAACTACACCATTTTTTTTTTGCAGGTACAAAAGATTGAAGAGAGAAAAAAGATGGATTATTTGCGAGAAATACTTCTCACGCCTCATAACTATTTGGAATGGAAGCCAACAATTCTGCTTCTACTCATATGCAAAGGCTTGTACCAAATAAATATGGAAATGGAAGTAGATCCTGATTCTACTGATGATAAAAATGATTTTCTCAATAGACAAGATATGGCCATAGGATGTATTCTCTATTTTATTTCTCCTGAAATTCTCCACCAAGTATGTGATGTCACAAAAGAATTCACTCCAAATGAATTATGAACTATATTTGAGGTTCTATTTGGGAATAAAGAAGATTGTGAAGATTGCATGCAGGGGATTGGAAAGAGAAAGCCAGAAGAGAATCCATCAGAAGATCAAGCCTCTTATTATGAAGAGTCTTCTACACAAGTATTTGAAGAAATTTGTATTCCAATAATTGAATATGATGTGTACTCCATTTCAGATTTGTTTTTTGAAATTTATGTGGAAGATATATGGCATGCATCTCAGGAGTCACATGCAGACACTTTTCCATGCGCAATGCATGCATCTCAGGAGACAAAAAGGGAGCCATGCACATCAGACTCCATTATGATATTTTCCGAGCACAATTTGTAGAAACAATTGGATATTTGAATTCCTCTCGGGAAAATATCCAATTTAAAAAAAAAAATCATCCGAAACGGAGTCCAGGAAGTAAAGTTACGATCGTTTTAAAATCAACAAAATTTCAATGTTTTTCCGGAAACGACCGCACTGTTTTCAAAATTTCATCCAAACTTTATTTGGATATTTCTCATTACAAGAAGAGAAAGTGGATATGCGTGGACATCTCAATGATGCATCTACTTCATTAGATCCGTGCAAACATCTACATCTTCAACAAAATCTTCAATGAGCACAAACTTGCATAGTTGCGAGGTCTTCTTGGAGTGAAGGACAATGTTGCTTAGCAACTGCTTTTTGTTCCTTCTCATTTTATTTTTTTATGCATTGTAATTTGAGGGGGGGTTTTTCCCATGAGGTTTTCCCTCTTTCCTCATTTATTTCAATGTATCTTTTGTATCTTTTGTATTTTCACCATAGTGATGTTCAGGGGGGGTGTTGGAGTTACTTCACACACACATATGATTTATTTTTCCTAAGGTTTTTCCTTGTTTATTAGTCATAATTAGTCTTTATCCAGTCTCCTATATTTTAGGGGAGAATATTCCACCTAGAGAATATTCTCTTTCAGTTGTCACTTCAGTTTGACTAGTTGAGTTGAGTTTAGATGTTGCATTGGTTTTTTCACCATGCAACATTGGGATCATCACCAGATAATGCGCACTTTCCTTGGGATCATCACCAGACTGGAGCATTACCCTTGATTTCCTGAGTTAACTCCTCACTACTCTATGTTCAGTCAGTTAACTGAAGACTAGTTGACTAGTTAACTCAACTAGGTGGCAGTTCACTCCTGTAACTGCTTGAGAGACTAGACTAGGTGGCAGTTCACTCCCGTAACTGTTGGTGTGTGTCCAGATCACTCTATACCACCACTATGGCACATTAGTTACTCATGTATCCTATATCTATTGTAATTTCTTCACTCTTTGAGTGTGGAAAATGGTTAATGAGAATTCTTCCATTCTTTCTCTTCTTCTTCTTCTTTCTTCTATTCTCTCTGCAAATGTGTGTATCATTGTTTAACTAGATCTATCCTGTGTAGGTTCAACACATTTACATTTAGATGCACATAAGTGTAGTTGGTCTGTGTTTCATTAGGAGTATCTCCTTAGTCCTTAATTGCACCTTGTTTTTGCGTATTCACCAATAAGATTATTTTGCACATGGTTGGAGATCATGCTAACATTTTGATATGTCCTAGTTTTTATTTACTTTTAGTAGTATTTTTACAAAGAAACCTAGAAGAACAATATGGAAAATTTTGGGAACACGACTACTTTAGTTAATTGACAAGAATCAAGCACTTAGGTGATATTGAAGATTATAATTCATAATTTCAGGTGTTGGCCATAAGGGTGGATACCATAAGTGAGGAACATCTGTTGGAATCTTACATGGGTGGATTAAAGGAATACATTAAACATGAGATTTTCTTAAAACACCCTGGAAATATTACGAAGGCTATACAATTTTCACATCACATTCGAGCCAAGATTAGAGCTACACACAATTCTACCATTGGAAAATATGGAGGAACTAGAGATTGATTTGGGGCTCATAGGGAAATCATACCTTAACCTACTTGAATATAACCAAATGAAATGGAGGAAAGAAAAGAAAAATGACTATGATTTGGTTATAATAACAAATGGTCAAAAGGACATAAATGTCAAGAAACAAAATTGTTCACCTTGGAGAATAATGATGAATAGGAAATGGAGGCATTTGTACAAAGGGACGAGGAAGAACTTGTGAACTTAAAAGACCAGGAAAAATATGTAGAAATTTGAACAATGGTGATAGGTGTGAAATATCTTTTCATGCATTGGTAGGTTTTTCAACACCTGAAACTCGTAATATTGTAGGATACATCAAGAAGAAAAGGTTCATAGTGCTTATTGAATTTGTGGATACCCATAACTTCATTGATAAAATATGAGCAAAGAGCCTCAATTGTTTTTTGTATCCAGTGACAAATTTCCAAGTTTTAGTTGCTAATGGTGGTAGTATTGACTGTGGAGGAAAATGCCACAACTTTAAACTTAATAGAGGAGAATATAACTTAGAAATATCAATGTATGCCATTCCCATTGGAGGAGTAGATGTTGTTCTGGATTCAACGGTTGAGAACATTAGGTACAGTTTCTACAATTTCTACAAAATTATTCATGAGATTTGAATATGAACTTAAAGGGTTAATATATGCATCTTCTCAGGTCATTAGCTCCCATAGAATGGAAAAAAGTCCCCAAAAAGGGTAGTAGGGGAGTTGTGGCTAGAATTTATTCTATGAAAGTAAATTAGGAAGATTTAAATATTCTAAAGGGATTAAAATTCACCTTGGAAAATAACCATAGGGTCTTCCAAGAAATTCCTAAAGGGATACCTCTATCTAGGGATAATAAACATCAATTTGAAATAATATGTGAAAGTATTCCTCCTAATAAAAGGCCTTATAGATATCCTCATCAACAAAAGGGGGAGATTGAAAAAATGGTACAAGACATGATGGATTCAAGTATTATTCAACCAAGCAGGATATTCATTTTCAACTCTAGTAGTTATGGTGAGAAAACAAGATAATTCTTGGAGGATGTGTATTGATTATAATCACCATCAAGGATAAATTCCCTATTCCAAATATTGATGAACTATTAAATGAGCTTCATGGAGTGGCTTATTTTACAAAGTTAGATCTCAAATTAGGATACCACCATATTAGATTAAGAAAATAAGACATTCTCAAATTAACTCTGAAAACACATGAAGGGCACTATGAGTTCTTGGTCATGCCATTTGCGTTAAATAATTCTCCTTCTACTTTTCAAGGCCTTATGAACAATTTTTTTTGACCTCAACTTAGAAAGTTTGTGTTGGTTTTCTTTGATGATATACTTATCTGTAGAAAATCATGGGAATACCACATTAAACATCTGGATAAAGTCCTACAAATTCTTGAGAACAATCAATTATATGTAAAAATATCCAAATGTGCTTTTGGGAAACAAGTAGAGTATTTGGGTCATATTGTTTCAAGGGAAGGGGTTAAGGTGGACCCTCAACATATCAAATCTATTACAAAATTTCCTATTTCTACGAACATCAGTAATATTAAAGGATTTTTGGGTCTTATAGGATATTATTGGAAAATTGTTAATAATTATGCACACATTGCAGGCCCACTCACATCTCTCTTGAAGAAAAATTTATTTGTGTGAAAGGAAGAGGCTACCTTCACATTCTCACTCTTAAAGGATGCAATATCTTCTACACCAATATTGGAAGCACCTGATTTTGGTAAAAAAATCATAGTTGAATGTGATGCATTATGACAAGGAGTTGGAGTAGTATTAACATAAGAAGGGAGACCATTGGCCTTTGAAAGTAAACAATTCAAGGGAAATGACTTGGTGAAATTTCCCTATGAAAAATAAATGGTAGCAATTTTATATGCAATAAAAAATGGTGGAAATATCTCATTGGGAGTCATTTTAAAGTCAAGACAAACCATGATAGCCTAAAGTACTTTTTGGAGAAAATATTGTGTTGGCACCCAAAGTTTTGGGTTTAGTTTTGCACACATGCACAAATGAAGTTGTGCACGCTCATTCCATAGTTTTGCGCATTCCTAAGAAAATGTGCAAGGAATGAAACAAAGTGCACACTAGACCGAGTTTTGTCAGTTGCACACCAAGCTTAAAGGATACCAAATGCATATCGGTTCGAGTTTTGTCAGGTGAGCCAAAAAATAAGAAGATTCCCTCCAGAATCAAGAAAGGAATCATCGGGAAATCTCCCCAAATGATTATTTCCGACAACATACCAAGATGTGAGACAACTAGAGAATGAGATGGACAAGAAGTTAAGATTTACCTTGATGCAAGAAGTCTGCGTGGAGCATTGACACACGCTAGAGGTGTGCAAGGTAGTTGTAGTAGGCAAACGAGTGGAGAAGAGCTTAAAGATACAATGCTCACTAACACAGAAATATATAAAATGAATCTCTAACATCATAAATAGATCTAGTTGGTTAGAGAGCTTATGATTTGGCTTAGTTATCATTATCAAGCTCACTTTGAGCCTGTTGTATTATTGTAATTCATTGAATATATTTCTGAGTCTATTCTATGTCTGAGTTATGAGAAAAGGCGCATTGCACAACATGTTGTAATTCAGAGGTTTTATGTAACAAAGATATAAAATTCTATGGCTATCATATGTGTCTATCCTGCGCAATGTATATCTATGATATGATGTAATGCTTCCGATAATAAATATATGATAGTTCTGATCCATTTTGTGTTTGCTATATATGAGTTGAACATATGATCCAGATTATTTTCGGCATGAAATGAGAGTGGAGATATAACACATAAATATACAGAGATATTGAAAGAGAAACAATAATATAACAAATATATATCATAAATATAACCAGAGACACAAATATACAATAATACAAAATTTCTATTAATGTGCGAAATGTACAGAATTGTAAAAATATAGAGTGAAAGACTCGCTAGAATGGTGGTATCTTATCTCTAAGAAGATATGTGACGACTACTCACATTCGCAAGAAGATGATTTTACAATGAGGCTCCAGCCTCCAAAGGCCTTTTTTATCGTAAAGAAAATCCAAAACCCTAACCTGGAAGATGAAAAGCCAACAGTTTTTTGGACCCCGTTTTGGGTAGTTTGGTGTATCAACTTTCTGGGAGCGTAACTTTGGCATACGATCTTCGTTTGGGGCACACGACGGCTCGTTGGAAAGATATATATGAGGATTACACATGTCTACATCACACTTTGGATAAATCCTATTTGTGACTATGGCGATCCCTAAAAACGTTGTTTAGAGCCTCAAAATGACCTCGAAATTTCGAGACCCAAAAAACTAGAAAAAAATTGCCAAGGTGGAAGACTATTTTTTCGAGCTAGTGTAATCGGTGGGTGGCCACCGATATCCACCTGGATCAACACGTGTGTATTTTTTTAATTTTTATTCCTAAATATTCTATCATACATGAGTTATATGGATTCCAATTGCAATGATGTTTCGTATGTTTAAACCTCATCCTTGTCACAAGACCTTATGGTCTCTGTGATCCTATCTGCATCTTGGGTGAGACCTTCCTCGACCTTGGACAAGGATTCATATGCCGGTTCTTTGGTTTTTTTTTGGAAAACTTTGGATGAACCTTGGGTATAAAAATCCCCAGTGTTAATAAGGATGAGACACATGCAAGCATGTGACAAAATTTCCCAACAAATGGTTCGGTGGTTGTGACCTGAAGTCTTGTTGAGACCAATGAAGGAAAACAATGAGCTAGCATACTTCTACGAAGGAGATTCAAGACTGGATATGAGTGAAAGAATACAATTTTTCCATATGAGAGACTCAAGGATTGAGGGTGACCACGAAGGAATGGATAGGTAGATATCTTTACTTGGACATTCATGAGATTGTCTTCATGTAATTTCCTTGTCTATTGCATGAATGGTTGAAAAGGAAAGCTACTATCAATTCCACTGCACTACCATTGGAGCCAATAGTTTGGAATCAAGCCACACTTGATAACTTGAAGGTGATACAAGTGGACTCGAGCTATTGATTTTTGGTTCACTCAAGCGAAGGAAGGCTACGTTATTGAGTTTTCTGTAGAATATAGTGATTCTTTCAATGAGGCTGAAAGAAAGGTTGAAGAAGGTTCAAAGAAGAAGATGCTAAAAGAAATTAAAATATGGATCAAGATGTTGTTCGTGGAGAGAATAATGATGTGCATGGAGCCTAATAGAGTGGTCAAATAAACCCCCTGGCGCTGGGAGGGGGGATTTGGAAAAGGTGGGGTAAAATGAGCCAAAATATGGATCCACTGAGAAGGATTCAAGGAATTTTTGAGATGAGGTGAGGTATGGAGTGGAACTAGAAGAGAAAAAGAGAAAAAGATCTGAGAGGTACGAAAGAAGAGCTGAGATAAAAATAAGAGCGAAAGAAAAAGGTGGAAAAGAATTAGCCAGGGGCGCGCGACGAGGGGTCGGGTCCAATATGAAGAGAAAATAAACTACACCAAGTGGTAGTGTGGGAGTGGATGCTATACCAGAGTGGAGCATAGATGAGGATTGAACCGTGAAGAGGCATGACATATAGGATATGGTGTCCAATAGTGAGACTAGTATGGACCTAGGTGATGAATTCCACCCCCTTTGGCTGTTGTGGAGTGTCGCAACCTTAGAAGAAGATGAAGCGCAAAGTAGTGGTGCACTGATTAAGGAGAGAGAGTGGCACGTGGAGTAGAAACATGCATATTAGAGAATTTTTTTTTGTGATAGGTGGCAATGCACAGATTGTACTAGGATATGAAGCACGAAGTGGAAGCACGTAGATCGACCTGAGGGAAGGAGAAAACATTTGTGGTGTGTGGCCATGACAAGAAGTTAGAGAACAAAATGTTAGTGCGCTAGAAGAAAAGGAATATGGAGGCTCCCCTAGTGGTGGGGGAGATGAGTTGATAGTAGTTGATGGTCTTGCACAACTGCAAGTGGAAATTTCACTGGGTCACCTCACGAGATGTTTCATAAGAATATGGACTTACCCCCCCCCTTGTCCCACCCCCTTGTGCATTTTTAATAAAGAATAAGACACGATAGAGAGTGAATAGATTGGAGTTGAAGAAAGATAAGAAGAAGAGAGAAGTGACGAGATAAGTGAATAAGAAGGTGAAGTAAAAAATACATTATCTCAAGCAATAGTGGTGTGGAAAGATCCATCCAATAACAATTCGAGAAGAGGAACTAGCTCCAGTTTGAAGATGGAGAATCAAGACAATACATTGAGGTTTCCCATATTCCATGGAATGGGTAAGGATTATGGAGAGAAACACCGGTTCACTTGTGAAGCAATATAGTATGTAAAGAGAGTTACAAACGACGAGACTAGGATCGCACAACTAGAGACTACGTTCAGGGATAAAGCCCTGACATGGTACATGGAATAGAAGGCTATTGCATCAACGAGACATGTGAGATACCTAGAAAAGATTAAGTAGGATCTACTTAGGGCGTTTCATAAGCCTAAGTCAGAATCTCAATGCATTACTCAAATCAATAAGATCAAATAGAAGGAAGGAGAAACCATTTGGGACTATGATCAACAATTTAAGATCTTGTTGGATAGGTTGACGTTTCAAATATATAATTTACAAAATAGGGAATGGTTCATTGCAGGGTTACTCCCCCATATCCAAGTCTTTCTCACCCAACAAAAGGTGACAACTTAGGCATAGGTAGTAGAGATCGCGATGCGCTTGAAAGCTACACTTGGAGGTGCAGAGACACCGACTAGGTTGGCACAGGTTCAGTCACAACTGACCATCCTTATGATAGAACTACAATATGGCCAAGGATAAAGTCATGCACGAGGACATATGGTGTACTACATGCCATTTCGAGGGGAATCAATGAGATGAGTGCCCTGTCCTTCCAAATTATGTGGAAATAGGTGCACCAAGTCCATTTCCATCTGGAAAGTCCGAACAATGTGACATATGCAAGCAATGGAGCCATGTGCCACTCTGCTTTCCAACATTTTATAAATACCAGACAATAACTCACACCACATTATGTGAGTTTTGTAAATCCGTCAACCATGATGTCAATAGCTATCGATTCCTCCTGTTAATGCAAGATAACACCCACGGTGCATTCGAGGTACAAGAGAAACAAAAAGGTGGTGAGTGCAGTGGCACAGGTAGAGGCAGATACCAAGGAGGACCTTGAGGTGTATATGGGCATGGTCGCGACCACAAACATGGAGGAGGAGGGGGTAGACCCCCCATATGTTTTAATTCTAGTGAGATTGGTCACGTCTCACGATTTTACCTTGACTTACTGAAAAAGTGGGAGGACAAGAAGACCAACTGTAACATGATGCATGCCGAGCCATGCAAAAAAAAAAAAAAAGAATGAGGAGGCTGACGTCTGGGTTGTAACCCATGTAGGGGTGAATACATGGGTAGAATTCAAGCATGTGGAAGTCTCGAGTCAAAAATCAGACAAAAATATCAGTAAGACACCCCAACCCCCTATAAAGTTTGATGCTTCTCAGTAGAAGTAGTTTCTGCACGATGCATATAGAAAAATTGAAGAAGAAAGAGTGCGTGAGGAGATGAAAAACATGAATCAAAGGACTCTTGAAGAGGCACATATCCAAGAGAAAGTGTAGAGGCTGACACAAAGGTCGCTAGAAGAAGCACGGGTTTGTGAAGAGGTTCAGTGGGAGATGCAGAGGTCATTGGACGAAGCTCATGCGTGCGACACAAAGGTCTTTGGAAGAGGATTGTGTGCATGAAAAAATTTAACGTGTGACCCAAAGATTGATAGAGGAAACCCGTAGACAAAATATGCCATGACACGATCAACAAAAAAAATATGAAGAACAACGTTAGGAGGAGTTGCAATGCGCAACGCACGCGGAAGCCTTGTGCAACTTGGGTAATATGGCATAAGCTGAAGATCAAGTCAATACCTTATTGAACTTCTATTTACACTTTCTTAAAGATCCATAAGTTGTAAGTAAGTTGACCCAGATGTTAGCTACTTGCATGAAAGAACAAGAGATCAGAACACCATATCTGCTCCACTGCCAGAAAGGGATGTATGTCAGGTCAACAAGAAAAAGCGTACTAGTTGAGAATTCAAGATGACAACAGAGCTTGGTGGGTACGACATGGAGGGAGTCTTGTTGGATTTGGGAGTCAACGTGAAATTTTTTCCCAAGAAACATTGGGAAGTGATGGGTAAGACTAAGTTGGTCTGGTCTCCCATCTAGCTCTGATTGGCCAATCAATATAAGATCTACCCCATAGGTCGGTTGGAGCAAGTATACGTGAACATTGAAGGAGTGAAAACAAATACGGACTTTGAATTCATTGATATAACAGATGAGTATGATCCATATCTTGCACTATTGGGGATTGAATGGGCCTTTGACAATAATGCAATGTTAAATATGAAGAAGAGGTAGTTGTCCTTTGAAATTGACACCCTGCATGTGGTCGCACCACTAGATCCATATGAGGGCGACTGATACAATGAGCCCATGGATGAGGATGCACATAGATCGGTCATTGAAAACATTTACAATATCATAGGGCTCAAGGAGCACTATATCAAACCCACCATAGATGGTGAGTTAATCTGATAGAGTGTCAAATCTTACAACACCGATTCTAAGGATGCCATGGAAGGGTGGCATAATAATATATATGAAGTATCAATGAGGAGGTTTGTGCATATCTCTATAGAAGAGTGCATAAATGACAAGGTTGCACAACAAAAATGAGATGTGGGTTTACTACCCCCCAAAGAGTGTGTCGCTGCAATGCATGTCACTTCCACACGAACAAAGGAGATCACTTCAACTAGGGATGATCAACATAATATGCGAGAGTTGATCACTTCGTTGGATGACAGGGATATGGAATGATATACTCAACTCTCATACATAGAAGTTGTTGTCGAGCCCCTCGTCGAACAACTCAACATCACAAATTTAACAAATCTGCATGCCACAACCATCGACGTCGAGGAAACTATTCAACTTTCCAATGATATTCAGGCCCAACTCAAAGAGCCCAAATACTAGTATAAGGACTTCGTGGAGCAATTTAGAAGTACTATACCATCCACGACGATGAGCATTCCTTAAAGTAGCTAGCTCGAGGATGAGCCAGATAATAGTGGTGGGGGCTTATTAGCACCCACAGTTTTGGGTTTAGTTTTGCGCACACGCACAAACAAAGTTGTATGCACTCATTCCATAGTTTTGTGTGCGCCTAATAAAATGCACAAGGAATGACATAGAGCATGCACCGGAATGAGTTTTGTCAATTGTGGAGCAATATTAAAGGCTACCAAGTGCGCGTCGGTTCAAGTTTTTTTAGGTGCACCAGAAAAAAGAAGATACCCGTTGGAATCAATAAAGGAATCATCGGGGAATATCCCCAAATGATTACTACCAACATCATACAAAGATGTGACACGACCATATAATGATTTGGCGAGGTAGTTCTAATTTCCCTTGATGCATGAAGTCTACATGGAGCATGGAACACACCAAAAGTGTGTGAGGAAATTGTAGCAGACAAACAAATAGAGTAGAGCAGAAAGAGACAACGCTCCATAACAAAAAACGATATAAAAGGAATCTCTAACATCATAAATAGAGATAATTAGTTGGAGAGTTAATGAGTTGGATTAGCTATTAGTATGGATCTCACTCCGAGCCTATTATATTATTGTAATGATTTGAATATAGTTCTAAGTCTATTCTATGTCTGAGTTTTGAGAAAAGGCGCATTGCAAAACATGTTGTAATTCTGAGGTTTTATACAAAAAATATATGAAGTTTTATGGCTATCATATGTGTCTGTCCTGTGCAATGTATATCTCTGATATGATGGAATGCTTCTAGTAATAAATATATGAAATTTCTGATCCATTATGTGTCTGCTATATAGGAGTCGAACATATGTGTGTATTTTTTTTAATTCTTAGTCCTTAATAGTCTATCAGACATGAGTTATATGGATTCCAATTGTAGTGATGTGTCATATGTTTAAACCTTCATCCCTGTCACAAAACCTTATGGTCTCTTTGATCCTATCTGCATCTTGGGTGAGAATTGATATGTCGATGCTTTGGCATTTTTAATGGACAATTTTGGATGAACCCCGGGTCTAAAACTCCCCAGTGTTAAGAATGATGGGATGCGCACAAGCGTGGACTGAAAGCACCCAACATATTATCATCAAAATATAAACAAAAATTGTGTAGCAAAAATGCAAGGGTTTGATTTTGAAATACTTTACAAAAAGGGGAAGGACAATGTAGTAGCAGATGCCCTTTCCAGAATAGAAGAAGCCTCTAGTTTATATTTCATTACACCTTCCATTCTTTCTTTGTTGGAATGAGCTCTCCATGAATGGAAAAATGACAATAGTACTAAATAGAAAATACAATGTATAAAGGAAGGGATGAATTATATGAACACCAGGAGTGGAAGAAAGATATCCTTTGGTAAAAGGGTAGAATATTTTTATGCCCTCAATCAAATTTGAAGCATAAAATATTAAGGGAGTCTTATTACTCTCCGATGGAAGGAAATTCAAGATTTCTTAAAACATATCAAAGGATCAAAACCAATTTTTTTGGGAAGGAATGAAGAAAGATATTAAAAAATTTGGAAGAAAATGTTAGGTTTTCCAAAGAAATAAAGGAGAGGTAGTAAAAAATCAAGGTTTACTTCATCCCTTAGACATACCAAATCAAATATGGGAAGAGATATCGATGGATTTCATTACAGGTTTACCGAAATTAGAAGGTAAGGATGCCATTTTTGTGGTAGTGTATAGACTGAAAAAATATGCACATTTTTGTGGAATTCGAGGTACATATATGGAAAGTCAAGTGGAAGAAGTGTTCATGAAGGAAATACATAGACTTCATGGATTTCCTAAAGTAATAATAAGTGATAGAGATCCAAAATTCACTGGATTTTTTTGGAAATAATTATGGAACATGCGTGGGAAAACACTAGCTATGAGTTTAGCATATAATCCACAAACATATGGTCAAACATAAATAGTTAACAAATGTTTAGAGGGTTATCTACACTGCTATTCTTTAGACAATAAATCTGAATGGGTGAAATAGCTTCCTTTAGTAGAATGGTGGTATAATACCACCTATCACACATCTTCTAAGATGTCCCCATTTGAAGCACTTTATGGATATACAACTCTTAGTATCTCATACTTTTTATAGGACTAGTCCAAAGCATAAGAATTAAAGTCACATGTGCAGAAGACTAAAGAAACTTTGACAATTCTTAAGGAAAAACTTCAAATGACACAAAACATGATGAAGTAGCAAGAATATCAACATCGAAGTGAAAGACAATTTGAGGAGGGTGATTGAGTATTTTTGAGAATACAACCTTATAATAAATCTACTCTCAAACAAAAGAAGAATCATAAATTATCTCTAAAATTTCATGGACCCTACAATATTATTCGCAATATTGGACAAGTGGCATATGAGTTAGATTTTCCTTCTTATAAAATTCATAAGGTTTTTCATGTATCTTGTCTTAAAAAGGTTTTGGGGGAAAATATGTCGGTACAGATAGAAATTCTAAAATTAGATGAAGAAGGGAAGTTGATTATTGAACCCGAAAATTTATAGATCGACATTGTATATCTCTTAGGAATAGAACCATTATGGAGTACCTAATCAAGTGGAAGAATATACCTCCAGAAGAACCTACATGGGAAAATCAGTAGTTCATGAAGAAACACCCTTAATTACAAGCTTTGAGGGAATTTTTTTTTTAAAAGAGAGGGGATATGTTAAAGTACCTAAGGCCTATGTTAAAGCCCCAACACTCATTTATTATTAGTTTTTTTGTTTTGGTTAGGTCATATTAGGGTAGGTTACATAAATCTCACTTAATATCTTATTTATAATTAAGGAGATTCATTTGTAGAGGCATCTTTTTTTGTGAATTAGATATATTGTAAAAAAGAGGTTTCCACTTGAAGTGGATGTAATGTCCCTTTCCAAATAAGAGTTCTAGAGAGGAGGCTTATTAGTCTAAACCGCCCCATTAGACTATAGCCAGGGCCATAAAAAGGGGTAAACAAGGCTACTAGAGGTCACTCCAGTCGAAGGTGTTATGTTCGGAAAGTGACATTGAGCTAAAAGTGGTAAAAGCGCTTTTAAATCATTAAGAGATAAAAATAGAACATACAAGATGAAATTAGAAGTCAACAGTAAATTAGGGTCTCATCAGTGAATTAGGGATTGGGAAAGCTATAAGAGAAGGTTCAATGACCTAATTGGGCATTATACAGATTATGACTTGTCAGTAAGAAGTAAGGCGCATCTTAGGAGAGATAGTTCAATGGATTCCAGGAGGAAGACACTAGTTGGCTGATTTTGGTGTTGAGAGACACACTCTAGTCACGGGGGATATCACACAAGTATTCCATCATTCTTCAACAACAATGACGTAGGGTCCTGTGACAAAGGCACACTTATTCAGCGCGAGGGCGCAACTTCAGAGGAGGTTCAACGAATCGACTCACCCCACACAGGGAGAGTTCAAAGATTCCACTCCAACCCATTTCGAGAAGAAGGCAAGGTGCATCTTTCACCTAGTTTCTCATCCGGTTCCAATGGTGGAATTGCTAGGGCACGATTTCCCCGAGAGGGAGAGGTGCATCATTTAGTTTCTTTTGTATTCCGATGAAGATCCCTTTTGTCCTCGATCTAGCCGAGCGATTCATTGTAATTAAACTGTATTCGACATTTGTACTCCAAGGAGATTTCATAATATGATTTTTCCATCTTTTGTCGCCATTATTATTATTTGAATGCTCATTTGTCTATTGCAAACAACTAATCCTACACACATTAACAATGTTTCCTAGACTAGCCAAGTCAGGAACATTACAGTGGTATTAGAGCTTTAGTCCTGCTAGCCTATGACTAAAGACGATGAGTGCAGTAGAAGACCTAGATGGCTGTGAGAACGAAGGGGACACATATGTGACTTATGACAGGCGCAAGGAAAGAGGGTCGAGGCCTGAATTTCCTCTTTTCTATCCCATCTCAGAGGAAGAGGAAGAGGCGAATAGGGAAGCAGAGCGTGAGGCTGAGCACGAGGAAGAAAGGATGCTAGTAGACAGATATGAGTGACCAGAGGGTAGTGGTAAGACCCCCATGGAGCCAAAGGAAACCTTCATGAAGGTTATCCACGATATAGTAGCTAGTCAATGGGCCATGAATCAGTCCTTGGTGCAGGTGGCTGACAGATTGGTTATAGTGGGAACCCTAGACACACAAGCCCCACATGCAACAAAAAGGAACTTGGGGGCATGCAGTAGACCCCAGTCTCCTACTCGTGCATACACCCCTTCGAGTAGGATTCCCAGACCTTTGTTTCCCAGTTTCCAGAGAGCACCCCCAGTAGCAACACAACTACCGATGGTACATAGGCCACCCACTCATGCAGAGGACATTGCAAAGTGCATGAGGGAGTATGCAACATTGGGTCGTGACTTCCATCGGGACATGACCCTAGTCGAGTATTGTGGACTCAGACTCAGGAACCACCCCAGAGAGCCACATAGAGGAGGACCGCAACAACATCAGGGGCATAACATTGATTTCATCCGAAAATTTGGTAAGCTCACCATACCTTATTTCGACGGATCATCCAAATGCACCGCCAGATCTTGGGTACAGAAGTTAGACACATACTACAAGCTCAACCAGATGACTGAAACAAAGGCCATCAATTTCTCTACCTTACACTTGGAGGGTGAGGCACATGAGCGGCGACACCATGGATTGGTGAAATTGGGTCACAGTTGCATCACCTCCTATAGGGATTTCATAGAGAGACTCATGGACAAGTTTGACAGGAGGGATCCCGAGATCCACTTCATGGATCTATCCCAATTGCGACAAACTGGCACAACATAGGCATTCATCATAGAGTTTCAGCAGGTAGCCATGGCAGTGACAGATATATCAGAGCCCAGGCTGATCATGCTATTCACAAAGGGGCTCACAGAGCCTTTGAGAGGATGGGTGAAGGCATACATGCAACCCACATTATAGGATGCCATCCTATGCACTCAAGATTTGGTAGACTCAATGCCAAATACTAAACCCTTTTCCAAACCCTTCGTACCCCAGAAGTATCGAGACATAAATCCATTCCAGAAAGAATGGTTGAGAAAGGAGGAGTTGGATTATGAGATGAGGCGAGATCTTATGAATAAGAAGCATTTCTTTAACTGCAGAGACCCTTGGGTCCTAGGTCACAGGTGCATGGGAAAGGGAGAGATTCATTATATTGAGGTGGTAGTAGACAATGTGGATAGTGAGGAGGAGGAGCACGATAGTGGATCCACTAGCTCAGAGGAGGAGTCAACACAGACATAGAATCACCCTCCCCGTAAACCACCGACACTAACAGGATCCCACCCTCCTGTAGTTCCACAACCGCTTGAGTAGGCTAACAAAAAAAAAACTAGCTAAGGGAGGAGTCATAATGACCCTTTCTGGTGTTCCCAGGTATAATACCCTCCAGATCAGAGGGACTATTCAGGGGTAGTGAGCAATCACCTTGATAGATGGTGGGGCCACCCACAACTTCATTGACGCTTCACTGGTATCGAGACATACACTTCAGACAAAGGAGTTTGAGGGGTTTGATGTTGTAGTAGCGGATGGCCACATAGTGGAATGTCTAGATAGATTTCTAGACTTGGAGATAAAGTTAGGAAACTACACAATGAGCGACAAATTTTATGTAGTTAAGCTATCTGACACATATGTGGTGATGGGAGTTTAGTGGATGATTACCTTGGGAAAAATCACCACCAATTACCAAAACTTGGAGATGGGGTTCAGAGACTGTGATGGGAAGAAGGTTGTTCTGAGAGGTATATCGACAAGAGCACCCAAGACAATTTCAAGAAGAGGATGGAGAGGATATTCAAACATGGGGAGGTAGCATATGCTGTAGAATTCTTGATCACTACACAGAAGGATTAGAGGGTCGACAACAATATGACATAGAGATCAAGAATTTGTTGGGACAACATCAACAAGTTTTTGGGTCGATTCTACCAGGGAGACCACCTAACAAGGGGTTTGAGCACACCATTGAGTTGGAGGAGGGGGCCAAACCTATAATCACACCCCCCTATCATCATCCTAGTAGGTTCAAGGGTGATATAGAGAAGGCAATCAAGGAATTTCTAGCGATGGGACACATCATACCAAGCAACAACCCATTCGCTTCTTCAGTTGTCTTAGTTCTGAAGAAGGATGGCACCATGAGGATGTGCATTGATTACCAAGCCTTGAACAAGAAGACCATCAAGAACTAATATCCTATCTCATGCATTGACGAATTAATGGATGAATTGCATGGGGTAGTTTTCTTCTCAAATATTGATTTATGCTCTGGCTATCATTAGATCAACATCTGAGAACATGACATAGAGAGGATGACATTTCGATGTCACTTTGGACATTTCGAGTTCCTGGTTATGCCATTTGGGCTAAACAATGCATCCACTACATTCCAATATTGCATGAACCACATATTCAGGGATCAACTGAGGATATTAGTCTTGGTTTTCTTCGATGACATCTTGGTCTACAACGAGACATGGCAGGAGCATATGAAGAACATGGATGAGGTATTGAGCATCATGGAGGCACAATCATTATATGCCAAAGAGTCCAAGTGTGAGTTCGATATGACAAAGTTGCTTTACTTGGGCCACATCATCAATGCACAGGGGGTATGGGTGCACCGACAGAAGATCAGGGCCATTCTATATTGGCCAACGCCTAGGAATGTGATAGAGTTGAGGAATTTCTTTGGGCAATGCAACTATTACAGGAGGTTCATCCATGGTTTTTCTCAGCTTGGAGCACCGCTAACGAATCTTACCAATAATGGGGCTTTGATATGGACCGAGGAGTCACATAAAGCCTTTGAACACATGAAGGAAGTCATCGACACTTATCTAGTGTTGGCATTACCAGATTTCACCTTGCCATTTGTACTAGAGTGTGACGCATCCGACAAGGGTATCAGGGCAGTTTTGATGCAGGGAGGACACCCCATTGTATTCGAGAGTAGGAAGCTTAGTCAACCTGAGAGGTTGTACTCCATTTATGACAAGGAAATGCTGGCAATCATGCATGCCTTGACCAAATTCAGGCAATATTTGGTGGGCAACAAATTCATGGTCAAGACAGATCATAACAACTTGAAGTATTTTCTTGAGTAGAAGGACCTTAATGAGCACCAACAAAGATGGGTGACGAAGGTACATGCATTCGAATTCGACATAGAGTATGTCAAGGGGAAGAAGAACATTGTGGCCAATGCACTATTGAGGAGACCTGCAACATGTTCTCTGATGGAGATTTCAACAGATTGGAAATCCCACTTGTTAGTGGAATATTCCAAGAACAAGTTCTCTTGTGAGATTATGGATGGGAAGATATAGGATGATAGGTATAGGGTCATTGCCAATGTCATATTATACAAGGACATAGTCTACTTAGTGTCGGATTCGAGGCTCAAGAAGAAGATCCTCACAACAGTTCATGATTCACTGCTAACAGGACATTAGGGGTTTTTTAGAACCTACAGGAAGATTAGGGAGAGGTTCTCATGGAAGGGACTCAAACAGAATGTTATGAGACACATCAGTGAGTGTGTTACTTGCCAGCAGAACAAGTCAGAGCATGCTCTTCCATAAGGGCTACTTCAACCACTCCCAATTCCAGAGAAGAAATGGGAGAGTATATCGATGGAATTCATCATAGGCCTACCCAAGGTCCAGTGTAAGGACTGTATCTATGTAGTGGTCGATAGATTGACCAAGTTTTCTCACTTCTATGCCATACCGAAAGAGTAAAATACAGTTCAGGTAGCCAAGCTATTCTTCAGGGAGGTCTTCAGACTTCATGGGTTACCAAGGAACATCATCAGTGACCGGGACAGTCGGTTCATAGGGACTTTCTGGAGAGAGTTGTTTCAGTTGGTAGGGACATAGCTGACACCCAACACCAACTATCACCCTCAAACAGATGGGTAGACCGAGATTGTCAACAAGTGGGTTGAAGGATATTTGAGGAACTATGTAGGTGGACTGTAGAGAACATGGGTAAAGTGGTTTCATTTATGAGAGCATTGCTACAACACTACTTTCCACATATCTATTGGTATAACACCCTTCTGATCATTGTACGGATATGAAGCTCCCACTTTGGTAGACTTGGTTTTTGGGGAGAGAAAGGCTCCCAAGGTCAAGGATTGGATCGTAGAGAGTCAGGAAATTCTCAAGTTGTTGAAAGAGAACCTACAGACGACACAAAACCGATAGAAGATGAGTGCAGATAAGCACAAGATAGAGTGCAACTTTGAGGTTGCGGATCTGGTTTTCTTGATACTCCAATCCTACAGACAATCATCTTTGAAGAAGAGTGGGGCCGAGAAGCTCAAGCCTAGATTTTATGTGCCTTATAGGATCATGCGCCGAGTAGGCGAGGTTTCTTATGAGCTAGAGCTTCCAGAGGGGAGAAAGATTCATAATGTTTTCCACGTATCTTGCCTCAAAAAGACAGTGGGACAATTCAATAGCACATTAGAGGAGCTTCCCCCCTTGGATGAGGAGGGACAATTGGAGTTGGTTCCAGAGGAGGTTTTGGATTTTCGGGAGTGGAAACTGAGGAGCAGGGTCATCAGAGAGTGTTTGATTAGATGGAGAGGGTGATGCAGACCCCCAACCCTCTATCGGCCCTCGGGTCAAGGTCCGCTACAATATCATTCTAATTCCTGCCCTTGAGTCGGATTGACTCTTCGATTCCTCTTCGGGGAATCCCATGCACATAAAATGGTGCTTCTCCACAGGTCCTTATGAATTGAGCGCACACAATCAAACACGAAGCATCAAATTCCAATCTCCCCCTGACCAAATAATGTGGTCATATTTCTTGCGATATCAGAACTTCGAAGTTCGTGACTTCGCGACTTCTCCTTCCAAGTATCTCAACTCTTCGTCTTCCAAATTCACGATACCCAAAGTGCCTATATGGATATGTCTCCTCCCCTTGTCAGCGCTCTCCGCACGTGACCATAGACTAGGTTTAACACTAGCACCTCTTGCTACTCGCCACTTCGCGAGTTTCAACGTCGAGCTCCCATGCTCTCATTCCACAAATCCCTGAGATGCGAGAAGTCAACAAAGTGTTGAATCCTTTCACTAGGCGACACAGGTCCGCCTGTCTATCACCTAGGCCCACCTTGTGGTTCTTCCATGTGTCTCTCGTGCCTAACTTTGGTGCTTCACAACTTCGCTCCCCAAGCGCTGCCTCCTTTGTATCCCAACACCCGAAGTGCCGAGATCCCGAACTCCTCGTTACTCCCTATCACAACTCGCGACTTCGGGACTTTCGGGACAAAAGTCTCGACTCTCCAACTACCAAAACCCGAAATGCCAATCTGCTGAAACGGTTGACGATGTCCTTTCCCCGTACTTATATCGCATCTCGCGATTTTGGGAATCCCAGAATAGATATCTCGAACTCCTATCCTCCAAAATGCCGAAATGGAGAATTCTGACTCGTTATTAATGCTGGCCCCACAACAAAACTTCTCGCCCTGTCGGGACTTCGCACTTCACGATTTCGCGAATCTTGGTGCAAGGTTTTCGGTCCTTCAACTCGCGAATCCCCGAAGTGAGAATTCATGAGTGATCCAACGACTCCTATCGACTTGGATCCTACGGTCCAATCTCTCCTGAGCTTGCACTTGAAGAATACTTGCCATAACTTCCCTGCTCCTCTGTAAGATCTGACGGCTCTCAGAATTTTGTGAATTCTCCACGGAGAATTTCGATCGTCCAATTCCTCCTTGACAACTCCTACACGATGAACAAGGTATTCCTTCATGGAACTTGTCCACCTGCAAAACAACTTTGCTGTGCCTCCTTCCAACACTTCAAGGCACTAACCCTCTTGATTTTTTCTTCGACAACTTCGAAGACCCTATCCCTCCCGAGCTTAACTAAAAATCCTCAAGTACTCCGGGGATAACTTCTGCACACACTCCTTGCGACACTTCTTCAAATACTCCTAAGTATTTGAATTGGTTGACTCTGTGCAACTCCTTGCGACAACAATCTTTCAACCACTCAGCCTTAGATACAAGTTCTGAGGTCTTTATCAGCCCGTGCACACCTTTCACGGCTCCGGTTCTTGACTTGCACTTCTGTGAGAATGAGAATAATTGTATCCCTCCTGAGCTTTCAAATATTTTGACTCTAGACCCGTCAACGCACTCCTTGCGGATGCTCCACTGCAGTCCTTGCAGGAACTCTTGCTAAGATAGAGAAACAATTGAAACTCATTCCTTACTCTCCCTCTCTCATATTTCAGACATTTAACAAGAAATCATACATACACAACATCACAACAAATGTACAATAGAAAGAGTAAAAACAAATATAAGCACGACATTGAGCATATGCACATAGAAGGCATTATAATACCATGAGTCTGGAATCAAAGCTTCATATATTAAATTCAGACTTCTGTACATGGATTCTTCTACGCAACTCTCTGCTACTCTTCTATGCTCTATGATCTTCTTCTATATTGTTACAATGATACAAGGGAGGATGTCTATAGTTGTTTTCCCTCTAGCTCCTAAAACTGTCTAATCTAGAAATTTAAATCTACCTACTTACATTAACTGCAAATAAATGCCTCTATCTACTACAGATGAGAGGGGATCGCTCAAGATCTGTTTACAATTTGAAAGTACGCCCTTTCTTAACTATTTCACTTATGTTTGGTGTATCAAACTTCAAAACATTTCAAAAAATTCATCATGTGCCAAAATGCGTTTGCGTTTGTCCCACGCTCGCTTGTTGTTGGCGATGCTCCTGCATCAGAGGGCTTCTAGTAGAGGATGCTACGTGGGAAAGTGAGCAGGTGTTGCAACACCCTGGATTAGTATTTCTTGAGGACAAGCAATTTCAGGAAGGGAGGACTGTAATGTCCCTTTCCAAATAGGAATTCTAGAGAGGAGGCTTATTAGTATAAACTGCCCCATTAGACTATAGCCAGAGCTAGAAAAAGGGGTAAACAGGGCTACTAGAGGTTACTCCAGTCGAAGGTGTTATGTTCAGAAAGTGACATTGAGCTAAAAGTGGGTAAAAGCGCTTTTAAATCATTAAGAGATAAAAATAGAACAAACAAGCTTGAATTAGAAGTGAACAGTAAATTAGGGTTTCAACAGTGAATTAGGGATTGGGAAAGCTATAAGAGAAGGGCAGCAACCTAATTGGGCATTATGAAGATTATGACTTGTTAGTAAGAAGCAAGGCGCATCTCAAGAGAGATAGTTCAGTGGATTCCAAGAGGAAGACACCAGTTGTCAGATTTCGGTGTTGAGAGACACACCCTAGTCACCGGGAGATCATGCAAGTCTTCCATCATTCTTCAACAACAGTGATGCAGGGTCCCACAACAAAGGCACACTTATTCAAGGTGAGGGCGCAACTTCAAAGGAGGTTCATCGAATTGACTCACCCCACACAGGGAGAGTTCAGAGATTCCACTCCGACCCATTTCGAGAAGAAGGCAAGGCACATATTTCTCTTGGTTTCTTGTTCGGTTCCGATGGCGGAATCGCTAGGGCGCGTATTCCCCGAGAGGGAGAGGCACATAATTTAGTTGCTTTTGTATTCCAGCGAAGATCCCTTTTGTCCTCGATCTAGCTGAGTGATTCATTGTTATTCATCCGTATTCGACATTTGTACTCCAAGGAGATTTCATAATATGATTTTTCCATATTTTGACGCCATTATTATTATTTGAATGCTCATTTGTCTGCTGTAAACAACTAATCCTACACACATTAACAATGTTTCCTAGACTAGCTAAGTCAGGAACATTACAATGGATTGTTATTATGTGATTATTTTGGAGTTGTTTCATAACATATAGGTTGAGATCCACACTCTTAAAATGAAAAAAAATGTTTGATATGTTAAGACCCTCAAAACTTGCACTAACACGTGACCTTGTAATTTCATGGTTACAATGACTTTCTTAATTTTAAATAAATATATAATTAACATTGTAAGTTTTAAAAAACTAGCCATGCACAAAAACAATGCGTTCTCTACAACTGTAGAAGATAAAGAAAATTCCATTGTTTAGGTACTCAACACCTGCACTAACAAGAACATATGCTTTATATATTGTACGAAAAATAATATATCACTATTAGAAAACTCAAATTTCACATAGTCATACAAAAATTCGATAAATAAAAATTATATATTCCAAAAGATAATTCAATTTCTTACATTTCATTTTTTTACACTATATTCAAATTCGTTGTGAAAGTACTTTGAATCATCCATCCAAGTTAAAAAATTGTTGTTTTTTCATGTTTTCATTACCACTAGCGCATCACGAGAGACAATCGTTAACTCTCACTCAACCATGAATATTGGGTTTGTTGGAGATTCACTGAATGAGAATATGTTGGTATCATTTTTCTGCATTCTCCAAACAACAAATGAGGGAGAAAGGATATGGAAAAGGAAGGGTTTGTTAGAAAAATAGGATCGCGGTGCAATAAAATAAAACAAATGCAGAAATAAAACACATAAGATACACAATACAATAGAGACACATATATACGTGGTTCACCCAGTGTGGGCTACATCCACCAGAGAAATTTCCAGGTCCTTCCTTTATTATTATCCAACAAATGAAGGGATACAACCTACAACACACCCATTGTAACTTCCTATTCTTTCTCTCACAATCTCCTCACTCAGAATACAATATTCACAATAATGCATAGCCATAATACATTTCCCTCATAAAAGAGGGTTTCCTTCTAGGGAAAAAAACCTTAACATAACTTCTACTGTTAGATCTGCATCCTTATAATGAATGGTCTAGATTTACTATGAAATTACAATATACATTTACAAGGAAA
>ML796154.1:0-35661 GCA_009831015.1 Picea engelmannii | reverse complement strand
TGCTTGAGGTATATACTTGATGTATGGTGGAATATGCATGAAGCACATGCTTTGGTTCTTTGAGGCACTTCATTGATGATATGGTACAAATCTATGTTATGGCATATGGTACAGGTTTTATGCATGCTTGATGCTCTAGTACATGATACATGATTTGATATATGATTAGCTACTGATCATTGATGTTATGGTATCTACATTTGGCATATATTATGGTACATGATTGATGCATGTTATACTGCATATGTTGGTACACATTTGATGGATGATATGGTACATGTTTTTGTATAGCTCATGTTGAAGATCAGTTACAGGTCAAATATAGTGACAGGTTGGATTCAGTGACAAGTTGATGTGATAGGTTACAATTTGATGTGACAGTGATAGTGGCAGTGACAGTGACAGTGACAGTGACAGTGACAGTGGCAGTGGTAGTGATTGTGGTAGTGATAGTTGGTCTACATTATATTTCAGGGCAGGGGGGCGGGGCAAGGAAAGGGGGTTGTAGCCTCCTTCCAGTTTTTTTCGGAGAACATAAGGATTTGGAGCTTCCTTTAGGTTGGATCCTGATAATCAGGGGACTGTAGCCTCCTTTTGGTTGGAGCCTAGGAATTTAGGGAGTTGTAGCTTCCTTCAGGTTGGAACCTGTAATTAGGGGGTCGTAGCCTCCTTCCAGTTGTAGATGGAGAATTGAGAAGTTGGTGCTTCCAATGAATGTATTATTTTGATATATAAGAAAAACTCTATGTGGTTTTCTCTAATTTCGCTTTCCACGTAAATTCTAGTGTGTTGTGTTTATGTGGATGTCTATTATGCTCAGTTGATTTATGTTTCTCATGATATATTGATGATATATTGTTGATGATGTTAATTATTACATATTGTGGTTAAAAGTGATATTAAAGTGTTCATATTGATTCACCCCCTCTCATTATTCCAACAAATTTATTATTGTTCAATACCTCAGGATCTGTGCAAAGTTTTGGGATCCGTGCATATTGGAGCACGTGCAAACCTCAAGATGTGTATCCATGCATTGGGATCCATGCCCAATATATAGGGCATGGACTTCCAACTTTTGTCCACATTAGCTGCAAACTTAACTTTATTTTGGGAGGAATCTCATAATAATTTGGTTCATTAGCACAATGGTTAAAACCATTGTTAAATATGGAGGAGGTCCGAGGTTCTATTCTCGCGATCCTCTCTTTGGTTAGCATATCCATTGTTTTGTTATATATGTGGTTATATATACATTCGTTGGTTATTGCATTGTATATGATATATACCATATATAATATATGGTATATACATTTAAACCCGTTGGCATTATTTGTTATCCCCTTTGTGACTATGACATGGTTTTATGGCATAGTGTATGGACCGGGGGCTGGGGGCTATCCCTTAGCCCATTTTCCCCCACAAACGAAATATTACATGAATTTAAATAAAATTTAAAACATACATATGGTAAGAACCATGTGGTGTTGTGTTGGTAGTGGGGTTTTGTTAATACCTTTGGATGATTGTGGAGGTTAAAGGTTCAACCTTCGTCGACTCCATAATTTTAAACAACTTAACCAATATTGGCCAATGGGAGGTTTCCACGTGGAGACCTCTCATTGGCTCATACATGCCACATTTCATCATATGACTGGACCACTTGTGTGCCTGCAATTCATCCACCTGGAGGTACGATCTTCCCAGTCAGTTGCCAATAACCATGTGTCATGTGTTACCCTTATAGTGGTAACATGTGTCACCTTTTTTTTCCCATGTACTTTGACCTTTGACTTGGTTGATCCAAACTTTGATTGCTTATAAATTTTGCATTAGAACTCCATTTGACTTGTCATTTGCATCGTTGGAAAGATTACGACAAGCTCTACGCAATGATGCCATTTTCAGGATGATTTGAAATGGTCAAATTTTGAGCATTTATGGATCCCCTAGGACCTTTGTGAGCGTTTTGAATCCTCCTGGACCTCTATGAGAGTTCCTTAGATATTCTTGGATCACTTATTGAAAGTAGAATATGATATATGTTCGTTATTTAATAACACAATCCTTCTCAACTGTCATGACCTAACAAAAACCAAATAGATAATATAACATTAGTTTCTGAATAAAATATACAACAGAGCTATGTATACATACATTGAATTTTTGGTCAATTATGATTTGTTGGTCATGGACTTAATACATTTCACTCTAACAATAAGAAAGAGTGGAATTCAAGAACCTTCTAAATTTTCAACTATCTCAACAAATTGAAGTCTGGATAGACCACAAGCAAATGTTGACCTCTAATATCACAAAAAAATAGAAAATATTCACACTTGGTTGAAAGAAAGTGATTGTCTACATCACTTGGAGGATATAGACATCAAAATATCATAAGAACCATGAGGCAGATGAAGATGAGTGTCCAAACTTCAAAATGTTTCTCAAAGAACATGAAATTAAGGTAAATAGGTTTTAAAACACTACATTGTAATAGTGTTTCTAGCCACCCGTTTAGCATTTAGAATTTATTTCATAGGAACTGGCATATTCAATCACGCATAAAATGGAGAGCATGAAGAAGATGAGGAATACTAAAATATTTCTCTCCATGTAAATTTTTCTGCTAGAAAAGAAAGATCTCCAAAATCTAATTTCTATAAAATTGCATTATATGTCTCATTCTGTATTCAAATTTCATAGCATGTATGGTTTCTCTTTGTCATGAGTTTTACAGTTGGTTGTAGCCTGATGGGGAAGAGAATTAAAAAGGAATCTAAGAAAGAATCATGATTCCCATCATGCAAGAGAGGGAAGCCTAGTGTCAATATATTGTCGTGGGAATTGAAAAAAGATATTGTAAAGAATCAAGAAGAGACTATGTGGTGTGAATGGCATGCATGAAATTTTCATGGAATTCATTATGTTCAAACTTCAAAGAAGCCACAGAACACCTACTAGATTCTCTGGACCTATTGAAAGTGGAGGATTCCATCGTAGAAGAGTGCAGTCAATGAGAACCTTAAAATCATGGAAGAAAATACCAAATTTAAAGGGAGGTTTTTGAAGCTATGGAAAATCCGAATTTCAAATTACCCCGTAGCTGACACTCACCAAGAGAGAATATAATAGATTCAGGAAAAACTTGTAATGAATCAGAATTAAACTAAAAATGTAGACAAGGGAAGTTGGTCTGAGCAGGTCCGAGTTCATGTGTATTTTTGATGTTATTACCAACTAACTCTGCAATCATGGAAAACTACCAATTTTGTCAAAGCTTTGTTTTTCTGTCCTATGTCGTATATTTTGGAAAGGTAGGGGGTACATTCAATTATTTTTAAATGACTATGACGTAAATCTTATTTACATTGTAGTGAATTCTAAATCACAATGAGGTTACTCTCATGGACCTGCAGCCCACTTGAAATTTTTTACTTGGACTTGGTGCACCCAAGTGTTTTCAGCACCTGCAGTCCACTTGGAATTTTTTTCTTTGACTTGGTACACCCAAGTTGTTTTATCACCTGCAATCATGTTGCATTGCCTTACCTCAGTTGTCGTGGCTTGGCCAACCAACGTCTACTACAACCAAACCATGCGTCTTCATTCAAGGTGTTCTCATAACTTTTCCTTGAGCGACAACAAGATGGATACACCACATCCTTCTCAACTCAATCTATCTAAGAAGCATACTAAGAGCACATACAATCGTGGCTTCAAAACATTTTGCAGCAATACTTATGCTTAACCAAAATTACACTTAGGCAATAACAAGTATGCAAAGAAAAAAAACATTCAAACACATGAAACATTTGCACAAGTACACAACATTTGAGGTTGGGTTTCACCAAGATAGTGCCTAACACCCTTTTATTCCATATAGAATAATGTTACATATGACACAATACAATGGGAATAATGCAGACCTACCTGCAACCCAATTACACCAATACAAAGTAATTAAGGAAAATCATCCTCATGCCCAGAAGTTCCCAAATGACCTTGTACAATCCAACCCAAGAACTTTCGTAGGTATGTTTCCACAGTCCTATTCCATTCTTCATCTCACAAAGACAATACAAGTCACCCCATTGCACCCATTCTTGAACCAACCACAAAAATCCTTGCCTTTCTCCTTCTTGGATGATGAGTTATCCATGTTGAATGATCCTTAACTCCATGATGCATCCACTACTTATACATGAATTTCCCATAATTAGGCAAGTTGTGTCACATGAAATGGACCCAAGCTCACCTCAAGTCGACTCATTCCACTAAACATCTCCACTACATCAGTTACATGTCCAATACATATCCATCCCTCCTAGTTGTTTGTCTACCCAAGTTGTTTACACTTGGGTCGGACTATCCACCAAGTCATATCAAACACATCAATTTCATCCATCCATTTTCATCTCCTTCCCACATCCAAGTGTGCCCAAGGCACCTAGTTAACTAATGCCCAAGGAAGTACACTCGACAAGTATGGTTCACGATTGCGATCCACGAAAATTTATGCCCGAAGGAACCTCGACCTCTCGTCACAATCCCCAAGTGTGGATAGCCCACTCAACTTATTCATATAATTCTCAGTACTCCAACTCCTCAAGTCTCTATCCAATTCCACCCCACTCCTTGGTGTGTCCAACTTGACTTCATCTACAACACACATTCTTCATCTGTACGAGCACCCAAGTCCCTCTAGTCCATCCACGGAGTTCCATGTTTATTTGCAGGGGTTCCCAAGTCTCCACAGGCTATCTTCATTATCTTTCCAATAGGCCAAAACATTTTTCCAAATCCTACCTTGCCAAGGAAACCTCAAAATGCGTGCCTTGCCTCCATCCAAGGTGTCTTTATCAACCAAATTTTCCATCTGCACCCCTCTATGTGAGTGTCTTACATCCTCTCCCACTGAAATTTGATGGTGTCCTCGACAACATCTGCAAGAATGTATTATCCTCAAGTCACTTCCCGAACTCATGCATCTATCTGCAACCAAAGGCCATTGAAAACCACAAATTTTGTGTGGATGTCTACTGGGAACCCAAAGTTCTGCACCAATGACTGTTGGAAACCCCAAATTTCTAAAAGTCAACATGTACACAAACATCCACAATAGGCACCCAACTCTCCATATTGTTTTCTATCCAAAGCTATCATGTAACCTCTCCTTCCACCCCATGGACAAATGCCTCATGCAAAAATTTTGTCACCAATGCTTCAAGTTGTTGTTTCCTTACTACAGTGGTTTCACCCTAACATACCATGATTGTTATTGTCTCCTATAATTGTTGTTGTCCAACATTCCTTAAGAAGATTGTTAAAATTTCTAAGTTTTGTGCCCCTTGGACCTACTAAAGCATCTATACTTCAACCTCATTGTCATGCTTTCACACACTGGCCACCTCAATTATTGAACCAATTGGGTAGCTAATCCAATCATCACATCCAATATGTCAGAATGCATGTCCCCATGTTCAAAAATAGTCTTTCCCATCTATAACTCAATCACTTTGCACAAATCTTCATGGACCAAGGTAAGGTCACCACTCTTGCCTCAATTGTCAAGTTACCTTTTGCAACCCAACATTTTGTTGTCTTCTTCAAACCAATGAAAAGTATCCACTTTTGTCTATCGTTCTGTCAAGTCGCTCCAAGACAAAATTTCTCCAAAGTACCCTCTCAAAGGCACACTAGACTCCACTATCAATTCTTTGGCATCTAGTCAATCTATTGTAGCTCAATGAGATTTCATGGCAAGTGGATGCCAAAACTACTACCAATGTCCCCAGTCCATCCTGTGTCTAATTCAAGTGAATATATTGGAACCTCTCCATGCTTATGCAACGAAAAACCATCAAGGCACATCAAATCCAGTTATTCCCTCACATTCTTCCAATAATCATGTGATTTATGGATCTTCTTTCCAATGATTCCCCTAGTGCATCCAAGAAGAGTTTAGCTTCATAGATGATTTTAGGGGCTAAATTTCACAAATGAGATAATTTTCCATGGTTTTTCCCAAAAAATTATTCACCAATTTCCATTTTTTCTAAAAAGGATTCACCCAAATTCCATAGAATAAAAGTAATTTAACTTAAAAATCGCCAAACATTTTACATTTTTCATATTAAGGACTAGTACTATTAGCCTAGGTTTCTACATTTTAATATAAATTTTCATCCTTAAAATTATACATGTTTAGCTTCCTCCTTGGTTTACATACCAAGGTCATTGGACCTCCATCTAATAATCTTGGTCCACTACCAATCCTACCCATACAGGTCAAATTCTTCTTGGATTCCTTGGTTAAATGCTCCATCATCTTCATCTCCCCACTCAGATATGAGTCATCCTGTTTGGCCAAATGAAAATCCATCACATAACCATTGTCGTCCCCATGGTTCCCATTATGGAAAGCCTATGTACTCCAACTTTCAAAGTCTTTGCATGTCCAAACTTGCTACTGCACCACTACTTCAATCAACCTACCATTCCCTTGTACATGAACTTCTCCATGTCTTGAGATAGTCAAGTGCCCCGCCCAATCATCATTCCCAAGTAATGAGAAATGCACACCATGCCCAGAATGATATTTTCATGGTGCACCAAGTTCATTCACACAATTCCTTTGGACTGAGGCAAAGTCCCCTCCTTTGTCTCCAACCGTGGAGTCACATTCCACAACTCAACATCCAAAATGAGGGTGGCCAACATGTCCACACCCATCAATTGCCTCAACAATCCATCCAAAGCATCCTAATTCAAATGAGTTAGTGAATAATTTCCATACCTCTTTGTCAAGGAGACACATGTATACACCAATACTTCAGTCACACCTCCAACCAACGATCCTTTTGATCTCTTAGTTATCTGGAAATCATTAACAAGCTACCCAAGGAGAGCTTTGCGTCAACCTAATCCCCATACCAAAGGTGGGAGAGAAATGTCCAAGTTGTTTGGTATGTATTTCTAGTTTCCCATACAAGTCAAATGTCAATGTTCTCTTGCTCGATTGCTTTGATTTCTCCATCTATTACCTAGAATGAAACTAACTTGCCTCACCAAGCAAGCATTCAATACTCTGGCTCTACAATCATGGTTTCCCAAGGAAAAACTTCACTTCCTCTGCAAGGTTTTCAAGTTGACTTCACAACTCGACAAATACTTTATGGCACTCATGCACTAGTGTGCAAAATTGTACAAACCTCTGCCCAGTCCATCATTTTCACTAGGGAGGAGAGGATGGCATACTTCCATTGCAAGTTATGCATGAATAACTCCTCCATGGTCATCTTCCCCATTCATCGAACTTGGCACCTCCAAGTTCCCCTTAGGCTCTACTTCCTGCTTCATGGAAATGGGCCACCCAAGGCTTCAATCAATGAAAAGAGAGATACAGGAAACTGTCAAGGCCACCTATGATATCCACAACATGAGACGGCCCTATTTCCAACAAGGGACTCATCGAAGTACCTTGTTACTCTAATATTTTTCCTACAAGTTTGCCCCAACTTTCCATCAAGGAACTCAAAATGTCCAAGGTTGTCTTTGAAGTGTGCAACACCCAAGATACTCCCAAGTCTATCAACTCATCCATCAAAGTGGGTTTTACTTGTACTTCCTCCAACTCTCCCAACTTCCCCTTCAAAGAACCAACCATCGGAACATTCTAAAAATGAAAAAATAAAAGAACATGCATACATGTTTAATGAAGTCACACTTAGTTGCTTCAATGGTTCCACTTCAATGATAGTTGCAACCATAAAACAAATTATGTTCATCCCTTCATCTTGTGATCCATGTCCATGACCTTCCATCCAAACTTGTTCAAGTCAACAAAGATGCTCCATGCAGGACTGTCTTGATTGCCTTCTACACCAAGGTACAAGTCCACACTCTTCAAACCAGTCCATGTCACCTATCTTCCACCTATGCACTCCTCATGGTCATATTCCCATGTGCCTAGAAATTAGTCCCCAAATCCTGTCACCTCACAATGAACTTTGCACTTATCAGTTGAAGCAATCAAGCCATCGTGAAGTCAAATTGTGAACCCAAAACTTACTCTAGAATCAATTGTGTCCACAATAAGCTCCAAAGAAAGCTCAAACATGCTCTGATACAAATTGTCTCGGAAGTGACGATGGTGAAGAGCATCAATCTATCACAAAGAAAGCTATGATACCAATTGTCATGGACCTACAATGCACCAATAATTTTTTGTTTTGACTTGGTGCACCCAAGTCGTTCTAGCACCTATGGTAATACACAATTTCCTTACCTCAGTCGTCGTGGCTTGGCCAAACAATGCCTACTACAACCAAAATACACCTCTTCACTCAAGTTCTTCCCATAACATTTCCTTGAGCTACAACAAGTCGAATATACCAGGTCTTATTCAACTCAATATATCCAACAAGCATACTAGGTGCACATCCAACTATGGCCTCAAAATGTTCTGCGACAATACATATACTTAACCAATATTACACTTGGAAAATAAAAAGTATGCAAAGAGAAACAACATTCCAACTCATGGAACATCCACATAAGTACACAACATATGAGGTTGGGAAGCACCAAGCTAGTGCCTAACACCCTTTTATTCCATATAGAAGTATGTTACATATGATACAACACAATGGGGATGGTGTGGCTCTACCTACGGCCCAATTATAGTAATACAAAGTAACTAAATCAAATCAACCTCATGCCCAAAACTACCCCAATATCCTTGTACAAACCAACCCAATAAATTTTTCAAGTATGCTTCCATAGTCTTGTTCTATTCTTCTTCTCACCAAGACAACACAAGTCACCCCATTGTCCCCCTTCTTGGCACAATAGTAGAACTCATTGCCTTTATCTTTATTATATGATGAGTGATCCACCTTGTATGATTCTGATCCAGGTGGATATCGATGGCTGCCCACCTCTTCCAACTGGATCAAAACAATTTTCTGACAATTTTGGCAATTTACTATTTTTAGCAGTTTTTAATTTCCGGGGCCATTTTGAGGGCCTAAATGAAGGTTTTTCGGGATCGATATTCTCAATGATAGTAGAAGGATCTAATTGAGCCCCAAAATGAATCTCCTCGACGATACCTTTCCAACGAGCTATCGTGCGCCCCAAACGGAGATTGTATGTCAAAGTTACGCCCCCAGGAAGTTGATACACCAAGCTACACAAAACGGGGTCCACAAAACTATTGGATTTTCATCTTTCAGGGTTAGGGTTTTGGATTTTATTTATGACAAAAAGGCCTTTGGAGCCTCATTTTAAAATCATATTCTTGCGAATGCGAGTAGTGGACACATCTCTTCTCAGAGATAAGCTGCCACCATTCTAGCGAGTCTTTCACTTTGTATTTTTACAATCTTTGTACATTTTCGCTCATTAATAGAAAATTGTGTATTGTTGTATCTATGTGTTTATGGTTGCATCTCTAATACATTTATGTTATGTTATTGGATATCTGAGATATCTTTGTACATTTCTTTATTATATCTCCGCTCTCATTTTGTGCCAAAAATAATCTGGATCAGATTCTTAGCTCCATGAGGCATCCACTACTTATATGTGTCTTTCCCATCACTTGGAAAGTCGTGTTGTATGGACCCAAGCTCACCTCAAGCCAACTCATTCCACCAAACCTCTCTGTCATGCCAAGTCCACATCTAAGACATCTCGATATTTCCTAGTTGTTTGTCTTCTTGGGTCATCCACACCCGATTCAACCCATCCACTAATTCATCTCAAACATCTCAAGGCCATTCGTCTATCTACAACTCCTATTCGCATCCAAGTGCACCCACTGAACTCATGCCCAAGGGAGTACACCTAAAAATTGTGTTTCGTGATCGCGATCCATGAAAAAAAATTCCTGAAGGCACCTCGACTACCCATCACAATCCCCAAGTGTGAATTTCCCACTCAAATGATTTGTATAAGTCTCATTAATCCAACTCCTTAAGTCTCTATCCAAGTCCTCCCCACTCCTTGTTGCATCCAACTTGACTCCATCTGCATTGTTCCCTATCCATCCATAGGAGCACCCAACTCTCCAAATTCCATTTGCAGACTGCCCTATCTATCCGTAGAGGCACCCAATTCTCTGTAGCCTATCTGCATTATATTTCCAATGGGCCAAGGTGTCCATCCAAAGTTTTTATTTCCAAGGAAAGATCAAAATGTGTGTCTTGCCTTCATCCAAGACATCTTTTTCAACCGAACTATCCATCCACACCGATGTGGTGGAGTGATTTGTGCCCCTTTAGGCGAGGCTCTTAGAGATACCCACTAGTCATTTCTAGTGGCCTTTAATCATTGTCATGGAAGAATGTTTTTGAAAGAGGTAAATCGATGTATTATATAGCTACTCATAGGTGGTTAATGTGAACTTTCCAAGTTATGGTGAGAATATGGTGCCTCTAAATATGGATTTATTTTTTTCCTAAGTCATGGTGTTAGCGCCACCATTTTTCTTTCCATTTAGAGTCAATTTCAAGTCATGTAATGATCCATGCACCCAAACATGCGAGGGGAGGTACGTAACACGGTGAGGCTGAAGTCAGCAAATGGTTGGTTGGCCCTTAGAAATGGGAAAGGGTGTCAGAGTCAGAAATTGTGTACGTGGTACGGGCATGTCTTTTCCAAAAGGTTGAATCCCGTTAGGAGGCTAGTTCTACGTGCCCCGGTTGAGTCAGATGGTTAATAAGGTTCACGTCGGCAAGTGCCATAGTTATTATCCATTCATCATGAAGGACGAAGGAATGAAGAATTGCAGCGTTCGTATCATACATGCACAACAAACCATGTCACATGCATTCCACACGCAAGGATTTTCCATGAACAACCCAAAGGCCAACTTGGAAACATCTCATCACCATAAATTCATTTATTTCCAGCATGATTTCCTCTCCTGGCCGATTTTCTATAAATATCAGATGCTCAGTGTGCTCTTCAGTTGTAGAACCTAGCCTAAGCTATTTTCCCAGACTCTCTTTCCCAATCCAATCGGTTTAGAACTATCCCTTGATACTTTCATTCAAAACGTTGCATGCAGGTTATATCTTGGTCACACCATGGCAGCCTCCCAAAGCATAAGAAAGGGCATGCGGAGTGGCATAACCGCGAGGTCTAAACCTCAAAGAGATTGGAATTATTTTGCACCTGTGGCAACCATTCCCACAGATGTGGAAGAAAATATTCTTGCACCTACAGAAGAAACTAGCTTAAGTCACGGGACAACAGGAACAGAGAAATTCATACAGAAGAAGGAGATGGCAAGAGTTTCCTCCTCTAGACAATAGTTGCCTCGGAGGATCGGAAGGACAAGAAAGAACGAGGAGATCATGAAAGCTCAAATTCCAGAAGCCTCGCGCATCGGACTGGCAGTCGAAGGACCACTCGAACACTCCACCCAGCTGGAGCTTGCCGGGAAATCGAGTCAGGAATGTGGAATAAATGAGGAAGCGACATATCAGCAGCTGAAAGAAGCAAAGATGGAAATTTTCAAGCTCTATCAGGAGAATAGGGAATTAAAACGACAGTTAGCAACAAAAATCGCGGAAGCCGTAGCTGTGCAGAGTCACAGAGGAAATGCAGCATGGTTGAAAAGGCAGCTTAAAGAAGCTCAGAACGTTATTGTCCAGCTATGAGAGGCACAAAGGCTGGTGGAATAAAGGCATATGGAGCATCCCGAAGAGTGTGGGGCAGCCGAATAGGAAGTCTGCGTGGCTCCTGCCAGCACAGAGGAAGAGAAGATCTAACGGGCAACGTTCATTTTCATGACAATTTTTGAGTGATACGCGTCCTTTGAAGCATCCCACACTTTTGATAATGGCCATGATCATCAAGCGATTTTTTGTTTTGCGTAGCTCTCCAGCATATGGGTGTGTAACGGAATACGAAACCAACATTACAGACAACAACTTTTGGACAGACACCTGTTCACCAAGATAGTCGATCAAGAGATACAGCAACACATTTTCCCCTTATGTTCGATCCCAACCAACGATCAGGCCTCGTGGTGAACCTAAAGGTGGTTTACAGTAGACATGCATGATTCTTTCCCATTTTTAGATAATGCCATACGAAGAGTCTCTAGCGCATGTAGTGCAGTTTTTCCAAGTCTAGAGATAGCAGTTAGAAAGAAAGGCAACCCAAGCGGTGCCCTGGCTTATATATTTCATCTTTTCAATGTAAGCTAGGTTGGTTGGCAATTTTGAGAAACAAATGCTATTGTACGAAGTCTAAGTTTTTTGACCGAAATTTAATGCAGAAGTCCTTTGATTTGATGAAAATATTCTAGTTGTGATAGCTAGAAATATTCTAAGTTTTTCATGTTATCTTTTATTTCATATCTCATATTGTCTATTTCGGAACGAATTCTCGAACCTGTGGATTCATTGTACTGTGCCACTTAGAAAAAACATTTTCCTCTCAAGCTAAGTCGGAATTCGTCCACAATGACGCTCTTGAGTTGCTTCCTGTGTTTTTTCTCCCGCCACACTTTACGATTTACACTAAAGGTTGTTGCTCACCTAGCCTTTCCCTCTTGAATCCAGTCACTGATTCATTTGTTCTGTCTCTTCCTCAGACCAACCCCATAGCCCGAGTTTTACCTTTCTGTGCCAATATAACTAGGAACATTTTATCATCGGTGTTAAATCTAGCCACTGTTCGCAAAGCCATATCCTGCGTGGAGACTGTGTCATCCCCGAGAGACCCCTCTCCAGATATGAAAGGCTAGTTTCAGGTCTCAAAGTTGGTTGAAAAATTTACCTTCGTCATATGTTTATCATCCAAATAGATTTACAGAGTGCTAACATTTTGGCGTCGTTGTCGAGGACGAAGTTGAAAATATTTTCCCCGGGAAAATGACAAACGTTGCAGTTTGGCCCCTAAGGGTAACAGAGGGACAAACACCCATATCAGCTTAAACCTTTACCCTGGTGACTCTAGTGCAAATGAACCAGTAGCCCCCCCAAGTCACACTACTCAGGAAACCTAGCTCCAAAGACCTGACCCAAACCCCTCTGAGCCTGTATACGACCCAAAGAAGATTTTGTGCAAGGCCAAAGAGAAGGCGCCAGACCCGTTCTTTTTCCTGGACAGAATTATGCCCTTGCCTAAAGAGGGCACGTAGAGCATCGATGACCTAGATTTTGACACCATTTTCGAGCAAACTATGTTTAGGTCTAAGTCAGAAACCAGTTTGGACAAGACTATTTTCGACCCGAGGAACTTCCAATCCCTGGTGACGAATAATATCTCCTGAAATTCAAATCCCCCTAGGGATATGGCTACCAGATTTGCTCCCCTCGTCCTACCGGCCCAGTTACACGACTTACATTAGAATTATAGCCAAAGAATCAGACTCTACGATGTTGAGGGAACTGTTTCCATCGAGAAACACCTATACTGGTTTAACGACTTCGTTGACCTGGAGGAGGTAGACTACGCAGACGCAAAGATGAGGATTTTTGCGCAAATCCTCTCGGGAGACGTAAGGAAGTGGTTCAAATCCCTCCTTCCTGTGAGCATTCGAGACTTCGCAGCATTCGAAAGGTCCTTCTTGGATAAATGGAGGGACAAGAAAAACCCTTTGCAGTTGTTAACGCAATACAATAACATGAAGAAAACTTCGGAGGAAATGGTGCAAGATTTCTCGGCTCATTTTTTGAAGGTTTACAAATCCATCCCTGCCGAAGTAAATCCCCCTCCCATTGTTTCTCAGTTGCGGTACGCAGATTCATTCGACAATGACTTCACTCTCTTGTTGAGAGAAAGAAGATCGGCAAGCCTTGATGCCATAATGAGTAACGCCATCGAAGTTGAAGTGAACATGATGGCATAGGGAAAAATAAAACTGAAGTTCAATATGGGCGAAAATAATCCCCAAAGGGACACGCAGTCGTTGACGTCGCGGTCCTCAAACAACAAGTTCAATATAATGATGAATACCATGGAAAATATGATGGAAAGAATGTATGTGGGAAACAAGCATGTTGCGCGAGAACAAAATGACCCACAACCGAGAAATTAGAATATCCGGAGAGGTCAGATTCCTCAAATCAAGCAGTGAGACCCAGGCGACCAGAAGATGTGACCTCCTTTCCAGAAAAACTACACGGATGAGGATTTCGACCAGTCTTTCAATGACCAGATGCATTGTTGTGATGACAAAAACCCGCGTGTGTTTTTGACAAAGAGTGAACACGATCGATACATGAGCCAAAATGAATAATTCGCACTGGAAACCAATGATGGTATGATACTTGAAATAGATGATGCACCATCTTGGGAGATGGATGAATTTAAGAAAGGTTATCAGAATGCCATCATGAATTTTCAGAAGAAGTATAACCTCTGGAGTAAAGATGCACCTGTCGATATGAAACAAACAGACCCCGTAAAGCAACCTGCAACGGACACACCTTCGACAAGTTGATCGAGACCGGATAGCTCAGCCAAGGATGTGGCTGAGAAGACGAAGTCGAAGCAGGAAGTCCCCAAAAAATCCCTGGAGACAGGTCGGGAGGCGAGCAGAAAAGAGGTAGAAAAAGCATGTCCCCCTTTCAATTTTGAACACGAAATGGAAAAAATCAAAATCTCCATCCCGTTCAATGAGATGATTAGAAAGGGAGAGTATCGGGAAAAAATCATTAAAATGCTGAAAACAGGAGGGGCCCCCGATACTCTGAATATTTGTGATGACCATCTCGCCATTTTGTTTGGTCCGCGTATCGAAGAGACGAGTGATGATGAATATGTCCCCCCCTTTTATGTCAGTCTGAAGATCCACGATCTGAACTTGCATAATTCCATGCTTGATTTCAGCGCATCACATAATCTCATGCCGAAGGTGGTCATGGAAAAGTTGGGTTTATAAGTCACTAGACCATACAAAGAACTTTTCTCCTTCAATTCGAGGAAGGTCAAATGTTTGGGTCTAATCAAGGACCTGGTTGTATCATTGGCTCAAATTCCTGCAAAAAACATGGTCATGGACATAGTCATCACAAACATACCTCTGAATTTCGGCATGCTACTCTCGAGATCGTGGGCGACGAAGCTGAAGGGCACGTTGCAGATGGATATGACCTACACCACCATCCCTGTGTTTGGTAATGACAGAAGGTTGTACAAAGAAGTGCTACTGAAATACATGGTAAGTAGAAAAATGTAGCCTCACAATCATCCAATATACGTTGTCGTAACCGAAGTGGGTTCGTCTATTTTCTATAATGATCTTACCTTCGGGGAAGAAGGATTGATGACCACCACGACATTCAATGAGAAAAATGTGCAGGAAACCAAAGAGTGCGCCGACCCAGAAGACCACACGGAAGACAGGGTATGGAACATGAGTTTTGACGGCGCAGTCATCCAAGAAGGAGCTGGAGCTGGCATATGGGTAAGCCCCCCTAAAACAAACATAAAGTTGCGTTCATATAAGCTCGTGTTTGAATGTACTAACAACATGGCCGAGTATGAAGTGCTTATATTGGGCTTACAAGTTTTGAAAGAGCTAGGCACACAGAGGATAGCAGTGCACGAAGATTCTAAGCTGATCATAAATCAGGTGAAAGGTGTGTATCAGACCAGACACCCCAGACTGCGCGCATACAAAAATATGGCTTTGGACCTTCTTGAAGGATTTTGGGAGTATGATCTAATTGTTTTCCCTAGAGAATAGAATCATATCACTGACGCGTTGGTTGTCTCGGCCTCGGTTTTCAAGATTCCCACTCTTCCAGATAAAATATATGAAATCGAGGTCAGGCACAGGCCAGTAGTGCCTGACAACATTAAACACTGGCAGGTGTTTGACGATGATAAACAGGTGGAAAGATTCCTCCTCGTGAGCGATGAGTTTGCCAACACAAACATTGACGGGGAATACTACGACGACGACGAGGATGGCGTAGATTCACGCAGTGACGACAACCCTTTCCAGAACCAGATCACAGGAAGGGATATAATACAACTAAAGAACAATATTATTCTGAAGTGGTTGGTGCCGCTAGAAAAGATGTTTGACAAAAATGACGTGGCCAAGAACGCTAGGATCTCCGCGAGCGCAGAAGACGTAGAAGACTGCAACATCGGGACCAAGGCAGAGCCGAAGATAGTAAAGTTATAAAAAAACGTTGAGTTCGTAGGTTAAGCAAGATTCATAAAACTCATGTAAAACTTCTCGGATGTTTTTGCGTGGATCTACGACGATCTGAAAGTATATGACACAAAGGTGATCCAACATGTTATCCGTCTCAAGGAAGATCAGAAACCTTTCAAACAAAAGTTGAGACGGATAAACCCCTTGTTGTTGTCGTTGTTCGAGAAAGAGGTAATAAATCTTTTCGATGCCAAAATCATTGTTTCCTTAAGATTCTCAAAGTGGGTAGCTAACTTAGTACCCATGGGAAAAAAAGAGGCGAAATTAGATTGTGCGTGGACTTACATAATCTAAATAAGGTGTCTCTCAAAGACCACTACCCCCTCCCAAAAATGGACTACATATTGCAAAAGGTAGTAGGGTCTCAGAAGATGTCCATGTTGGACGGCTTCTCAGGATATAACCAAATCATGGTCCACCCAGACGACAAAGAGAAGACGGCTTTCACCACCCCGTGTGGAACATTCATGTATGCCAAGATGCCATTCGGCATGATGAATTCAAGTGCCACATTTCAGAGGGCGATGGACATTGTGTTCACTGACGAGAAGGATAAATTCATCATGATTTATTTTGATGACATCATAGTGTATTCTACCTCTGACAAACAACACCTCAAGCACCTGAAGAGGGTCTTCCATAAGTGCAGGAAGTTCAGCATATCACTGAACCCAAAAAAGTCTCATTTTGTGATGGAGGAAGGAAATCTCTTGGGACACATCATTTCCAAGGAAGGTATCAAAATAGACCCCAGCAGGCTTGAAGGGATTTTGAAAATCAGCACCCCGCGCAGTAGAAAAGAGGTACAGTCCTTCCTAGGTAAGGTAAAGTTTTTGACGAGATTTATCCTGAACCTAGCGGAGATCATAAAGAATATAACTTGTATGCTCCGGAAAGGAAACAAGATTAAGTGGAACTCAGAGGCCAAGAAGTCCTTCGAAGATATCAAAATGGCTCTAACGAAAGCCCCTGTGCTAGCCATCCCAGACTTTACGAAAGATTTCCTCCTTTTTTCATTCACCTCAGAACACACTGTTGCCAAAGTACTGTTGCAAAAGGATGAATAGGATTTCGAGAATCCCATAGCCTACTTCAACCGGACGTTGCGCGATGCCCCCCTCAAGTTTGACATTATGGAAAAGCAAGTGTACACCTTAGTAAAAGCTTTGAAGGAATTCAGAACATACATACTACACTCCCATGTCATCGCTTATGTACCCAGCAGTTCAGTAAAGGACATCCTAACTCAGCCTGATCCGGAAGGAAGGAGAGGAAAGTGGATAGCAGACATGTTAGAATATGACCTTGAGATCAAGCCAACAAATTTGATCAAGGGCCAGGGCCTCGCAAAGATGATGGCACAACCGGACTACGATGTTGTAAGTATGAACTTCATTGTCGACCTGTTGGAGTGCCCTCAAGAAGAAAAAGTTGCACAGATACCTTAGTGTTTCATTGATTCACCGTGGTATGCAGACATCATATACGTTTTAGAAAATATCTAGGCCCCTCCAGGTGTGAGCAAGACTAAGGCGAGATTCCTCAAACTCAAGGAAGTTAAGTTCTGTGTTTTGGACAATTTGCTATATTGGAAAGATCCCGACGGAATACTATTGAGTTTTTTGTTGGAAGATGAGGCAGAACGGGCCATACAGAAGTTTCACAGAGGTGACCGCGGAGAGCACCACTATTGGAAGACCACTATGCACAAGATCTTGAGAGTTGGTTATTACTGACCAACAATTTTTGTGGACGTATATAAAGAAGTCTCGAGCTACCACGAGTGACAGATTTTCAACGAGAGAATAAAATTACAACCTCTGACGCTAAAGCTAATCTCAGTCGAAGCGACTTTCATGCAGTGGGGGATAAATTTCATAGGAGAGATAAACCCACCATCCTCTGCGCAGCATGAATGGATTCTCATGGCCACCTATTATTTTACAAAGTGGATCAAGGCGGTCCCCACAAAGCAAGCCACCGACGCAGTCATCATACAGTTCTTGGAAACAAAAAAATTGTCAAGGTTCGAGTGTCTTGTTAAGATCATAATAGACAATGCAGCCACATTTAAGTCTAAAAGGATGGAGAAGTTTTTTCAGGATTATAACATAATCTTAGGGCATTCCACATCATATTATCCACAAGGAAACGGGTTGGTGAAATCCTCGAATAAGAGCCTGACCAGAATCATCAAAAGGCTTCTGCAAGACAACAAGAGAGCCTGGCATAAGAAGATTATCTACACACTGTGGGAAGATCAGATTACCACCAAAAGTCCATATCGACGTCACCTTTTCAGATCGTTTATGGCACAGACACAATTTTCCTGACTGCGCTGGGATCGCCCATCAGAAAATTGTTGCAAAAATAGAAGGTTGTGCCAAATGATGAGCAGAGGAGGATAAACCAATTGATTCACATGCAGCAAGTGAGAGAACATGCATATAATCGATCCCAACTCCAATAAGAGAGGATAAAGAAATATTTTGAAAAACACTCCAAACAAGAAGATCTTCAAGTGGGAGATCTCGTGCTGTGATGGGATGCAAGAAATGAGGGAAAAGGGAAACATTGAAAGTTCGATCTCCTTTGGATGGGGTTGTACAAAATTGGTGCATGCTGCAAAGACAATGCTTATTTCCTGAAAGGACTGGAAGGAGAGTGTCTTGGTTGGGGGCCTTTAAATGGTAGGTTCCTCAAACATTACCTAATGAAATAAAGTTTGTTTGAGTCATTGGTCATTGTAAAGATTCATTTAAATTGCGTCGAGTAGTAGTTCAGCAAAAAAATGAAGGCCGAAGCGAAGGCCCTAAGTTTATACTGAAGTCTTAGAAGTTGTGTCACCGAGTCTAGTTTTTTTTTTTTGTCTATCGTTTATATTACTTGTATCTAGAAGTCGAATAAATCCCAATCGTCAGGCACCTGGTCTATTGTTCTTTGCTACCTCGCATGGAGGATAGCATCCCTGTTGGAGCTAGTTGTTAGAGCTGCCATTTTTCTTTCCATTTAGATTAAGTTTCGAGTCACGTAATGATCCATGCACCCAAACATGTGAGGGGAGGTACATAACACCATGAGTCTAAAGTCAGCAAGTGGTCGGTTGGTCCTTGGAAATGGGAAATGGTGTCAGAGTCAGAAACTGTGTACGTGGTATGGACATATCTTTTCCAAAAGGTTGAATCTCGTTAGGAGGCTAGTTCTATGTACCCTGGTTGAGTCAAAAGGTTAATAAGGGTCACATCAGAAAGTTCCACAGTTATTATCTGTTCATCATGAAGGCCAAAGGAATGAAGAATTGCAGCATTTGTATCATACATGCACAACAAACCATGTCACCTACATTCCACACACGAGGATTTGCCATGAACAACCCAAAAGATGACTTGGAAACATATCATTGCCATAAATTCATTTATTTCCAGCATGATTTCCTCTCTTGTCCGATTCGCTATAAATCTCATATGCTCGGTGTGCTCTTCAATTGAATAACCTGGCCTAAGTTGTTTTCACAATCTCTCTTTTCCAATCCAATCGGTTCAAAATTGTCCCTTGATAAATTTGTTCAAAACATTGCACACAGGTTATATCTTGGTTGCACCATGGAAACCTCCCCGAGCATAAGAAAGGGCGCGTGGAGCGGAAAAACCGTGAGGTCCGAACCTCAGAGAGATTGGAATTCTTTTGCGCCTGTGGAAACCATTCCCAAAGACGTGGAAGAAAATATTCTTGCACCTACAGAAGAAACCAGCTTAAGTCACAGGACAACAGGAACAGAGAAATTCATACAGAAAAAGGAGGCAGCAAGATTTTCCTCCTCTAGATAATAGCTACCTCGGAGGAGGGGCAGGCCGAGAAATAACGAGGAGATCACGAAAGCTCAAATTCTAGAAGTCCCGCACATCGGACTGGCAGTCGAAGGACCACTCAGACACTCCACCTAGCTGGAGCTTGTCGAGAAATAGAATCAGGAATGAGGGATTAGAACAAGGAGGGTTGACACCACTGGAACAAATGAGGAAGTGGCATCTCAGCAGCTGAAACAAGAAAAGCTGGCAATTTCCAAGCTCTATCAGGAGAACAGGGAATTAAAATGACAGCTAGCAACAAAAACGGAGGAAGCATCAGCTGTCCAGAGTCATGGAGGAAATGTGGTGTGGCTAAAAAGGCAACTTAAAGAATCTCATAACGTTATTGTCCAACTGCGAGAGGTGCAAAGGCTGGCGGAAGAAAGGCATATGGAGCATCCCGAAGAGTACAGGGCAGCTGAACAGGAATTCCACATGGCTCTTGCTAGTGCACAGGAAGATAAGATCTAATGGGAAGCGTTCCTTTTCACGACAGTTTTTGAGTGATACGCGTCCTTTGAAGCATCCCACCCTTTTAATAACGGCCACAAGAATCAAGCGGTTTTTTGTTGCGCGCAGCTCTCCAGAATATCGACGCGTAATGGAAGACGAAACCAACATTGCAAACAACAAGTTTTGGACAAACACGTGTTCACCATGATAGCCGATCAAGAGATACAGCAACACATTTTCTCCTACGTCCAATCACGACCAACGATCAGGCCTCGTGGCGAACCTGAAGATAGTTGACAGTAGTAATGCATGATTGTTGCCTATTTTTAGATAATTCCATATGAAGAGTCTATGGCGCATGCAGCGCAATTTTTCCTAGTCTAGAGTTAGCAGTTAAAAAGAAGGGCAGCCCAAGCGGTGCCCTGGCTTATATATTTCATCTTTTCTATGTAAGCCAGGTTGGTTGGCAATTTTGAGAAACAAATGCTATTGTACGAAGTCTGAGTTTTGACCGAAATTTAATGCAGAAGTCATGTGATTTGATTAAAATATTCTAGTTGTGATAGCTGGATGTATTGTGTTTCTTTCGCTACATATGTTTTTCCTGTTATCTTTTATTTCATATCTCATATCGTCTATTTCAGAACGAATTCTCGAACCTGCGGATTTGTTGTACTGCGCCCCTTGTTCGCGCCACTTAGACAAAACGCTTTCCTCTCAATCTAACTCTAAATTCATCCACAGTGGCACTCTTGAGTTGCTTCCTATGTTTTTTCTCCTGCCACACTTTACGGTTTACACTGAAGGATGTTGCTCGCCTAGCCTTTCCCTCTCGAATCCAGTCACTGAGTCATTTGTTCTGTCTCTTCCTCAGACCGATCCCATAGACCAATTTTTACCTTTCTATGCCAATATAACCAGGAACATTTTATCATCGGTTTTAAATCTAGCCACAGTTCGCAAAGCCATATCCTGTGTGGAGACCGTGCCATCCCCGAGAGAGCCCTCTCCAGATCTGAGAGGCTAGTTTCGGGTCTCAAAGTTGGTTGAAAAAGTTACCTTCATCATCTGTTTATCAACCAAATAGATTTATGGAGTGCTAACACATGGTAAGAACATGGGTGCTAAAAACATAGATCTATGTTATTGCTAAACTATAGTGAGAACATGGATACCTATAAACATAGAGTTGTGTTTGAGCCTTGGAATTATTTTTCTCAAAATCAAAATCAATGTAAAATATGATTTTTCAAATTACTAAAAACAATTTAAAAATAAAAAATAAAAATAAAAATATGAAACCTACCTTAAGCAACTTCTAAGCACTAAGAGAAACATTCATGAGGTGAATCTAATAGAAAATTTCCTAAACCATAAGATCTAAATGCAATAATAAAACTAACTTACTTATCATATGGTCCAAAATATCAATAGATCTTCTCCTCTTGATAGAGGATATCAAAAATTCATAAACTAATTACTTCGACATTAATTCATATTTACAAACCAATTAGGACCAAGTAGTAAGGCCTTTCAAGGAAAAATATTTGAAAATATGACATGAAGAGAGAAAATGGACTTACTAAAATTTGGAAAGAGGAACATATTGATGATACCCAATAGTAACATTTAACTTTGGAAAATAGGCTCTCGGGCAAGGACCCTGTTGGTTGTGGAGCCTGATTATCTTCCTGACTCAGAGGTCTTTGTTTCAGCTGTGTTTATACCCCATGGATACTTTACACCTCAGAAGAATGTACACTCCTCCACGAGGGGGAGTGTAGGGGGAGTTACCCCCCCTGCAGGGTTTAGGGGCAAGCGGGCCCCTAGTGGGGGTTTGGGGGAGAATCCCCCAAAGGAAAAATTTCCTTGTAAATGTATATTGTAATTTCATAGTAAATCTAGACCATTCATTATAAGGATGCAGATCTAACAGTAGAAGTTATGTTAAGGTTTTTTTCCCTAGAAGGAAACCCTCTTTTATGAGGGAAATGTATTATGGCTATGCATTATTGTGAATATTGTATTCTGAGTGAGGAGATTGTGAGAGAAAGAATAGGAAGTTACAATGGGTGTGTTGTAGGTTGTATCCCTTCATTTGTTGGATAATAATAAAGGAAGGACCTGGAAATTTCTCTGGTGGATGTAGCCCACACTGGGTGAACCACGTATATATGTGTCTCTATTGTATTGTGTATCTTATGTGTTTTATTTCTGCATTTGTTTTATTTTATTGCACCGCGATCCTATTTTTCTAACAAACCCTTCCTTTTCCATATCCTTTCTCCCTCATTTGTTGTTTGGAGAATGCAGAAAAATGATACCAACATATTCTCATTCAGTGAATCTCCAACAAACCCAATATTCATGGTTGAGTGAGAGTTAACGATTGTCTCTCGTGATGCGCTAGTGGTAATGAAAACATGAAAAAACAACAATTTTTTAACTTGGATGGATGATTCAAAGTACTTTCACAACGAATTTGAATATAGTGTAAAAAAATGAAATGTAAGAAATTGAATTATCTTTTGGAATATATAATTTTTATTTATCGAATTTTTGTATGACTATGTGAAATTTGAGTTTTCTAATAGTGATATATTATTTTTCGTACAATATATAAAGCATATGTTCTTGTTAGTGCAGGTGTTGAGTACCTAAACAATGGAATTTTCTTTATCTTCTACAGTTGTAGAGAACGCATTGTTTTTGTGCATGGCTAGTTTTTTAAAACTTACAATGTTAATTATATATTTATTTAAAATTAAGAAAGTCATTGTAACCATGAAATTACAAGGTCACGTGTTAGTGCAAGTTTTGAGGGTCTTAACATATCAAACATTTTTTTTCATTTTAAGAGTGTGGATCTCAACCTATATGTTATGAAACAACTCCAAAATAATCACATAATAACAATCCATTGTAATGTTCCTGACTTAGCTAGTCTAGGAAACATTGTTAATGTGTGTAGGATTAGTTGTTTACAGCAGACAAATGAGCATTCAAATAATAATAATGGCGTCAAAATATGGAAAAATCATATTATGAAATCTCCTTGGAGTACAAATGTCGAATACGGATGAATAACAATGAATCACTCAGCTAGATCGAGGACAAAAGGGATCTTCGCTGGAATACAAAAGCAACTAAATTATGTGCCTCTCCCTCTCGGGGAATACGCGCCCTAGCGATTCCGCCATCGGAACCGAACAAGAAACCAAGAGAAATATGTGCCTTGCCTTCTTCTCGAAATGGGTCGGAGTGGAATCTCTGAACTCTCCCTGTGTGGGGTGAGTCAATTCGATGAACCTCCTTTGAAGTTGCGCCCTCACCTTGAATAAGTGTGCCTTTGTTGTGGGACCCTGCATCACTGTTGTTGAAGAATGATGGAAGACTTGCATGATCTCCCGGTGACTAGGGTGTGTCTCTCAACACCGAAATCTGACAACTGGTGTCTTCCTCTTGGAATCCACTGAACTATCTCTCTTGAGATGCGCCTTGCTTCTTACTAACAAGTCATAATCTTCATAATGCCCAATTAGGTTGCTGCCCTTCTCTTATAGCTTTCCCAATCCCTAATTCACTGTTGAAACCCTAATTTACTGTTCACTTCTAATTCAAGCTTGTTTGTTCTATTTTTATCTCTTAATGATTTAAAAGCGCTTTTACCCACTTTTAGCTCAATGTCACTTTCTGAACATAACACCTTCGACTGGAGTAACCTCTAGTAGCCCTGTTTACCCCTTTTTCTAGCTCTGGCTATAGTCTAATGGGGCAGTTTATACTAATAAGCCTCCTCTCTAGAATTCCTATTTGGAAAGGGACATTACAGTCCTCCCTTCCTGAAATTGCTTGTCCTCAAGAAATACTAATCCAGGGTGTTGCAACACCTGCTCACTTTCCCACGTAGCATCCTCTACTAGAAGCCCTCTGATGCAGGAGCATCGCCAACAACAAGCGAGCGTGGGACAAACGCAAACGCATTTTGGCACATGATGAATTTTTTGAAATGTTTTGAAGTTTGATACACCAAACATAAGTGAAATAGTTAAGAAAGGGCGTACTTTCAAATTGTAAACAGATCTTGAGCGATCCCCTCTCATCTGTAGTAGATAGAGGCATTTATTTGCAGTTAATGTAAGTAGGTAGATTTAAATTTCTAGATTAGACAGTTTTAGGAGCTAGAGGGAAAACAACTATAGACATCCTCCCTTGTATCATTGTAACAATATAGAAGAAGATCATAGAGCATAGAAGAGTAGCAGAGAGTTGCGTAGAAGAATCCATGTACAGAAGTCTGAATTTAATATATGAAGCTTTGATTCCAGACTCATGGTATTATAATGCCTTCTATGTGCATATGCTCAATGTCGTGCTTATATTTGTTTTTACTCTTTCTATTGTACATTTGTTGTGATGTTGTGTATGTATGATTTCTTGTTAAATGTCTGAAATATGAGAGAGGGAGAGTAAGGAATGAGTTTCAATTGTTTCTCTATCTTAGCAAGAGTTCCTGCAAGGACTGCAGTGGAGCATCCGCAAGGAGTGCGTTGACGGGTCTAGAGTCAAAATATTTGAAAGCTCAGGAGGGATACAATTATTCTCATTCTCACAGAAGTGCAAGTCAAGAACCGGAGCCGTGAAAGGTGTGCACGGGCTGATAAAGACCTCAGAACTTGTATCTAAGGCTGAGTGGTTGAAAGATTGTTGTCGCAAGGAGTTGCACAGAGTCAACCAATTCAAATACTTAGGAGTATTTGAAGAAGTGTCGCAAGGAGTGTGTGCAGAAGTTATCCCCGGAGTACTTGAGGATTTTTAGTTAAGCTCGGGAGGGATAGGGTCTTCGAAGTTGTCGAAGAAAAAATCAAGAGGGTTAGTGCCTTGAAGTGTTGGAAGGAGGCACAGCAAAGTTGTTTTGCAGGTGGACAAGTTCCATGAAGGAATACCTTGTTCATCGTGTAGGAGTTGTCAAGGAGGAATTGGACGATCGAAATTCTCCGTGGAGAATTCACAAAATTCTGAGAGCCGTCAGATCTTACAGAGGAGCAGGGAAGTTATGGCAAGTATTCTTCAAGTGCAAGCTCAGGAGAGATTGGACCGTAGGATCCAAGTCGATAGGAGTCGTTGGATCACTCATGAATTCTCACTTCGGGGATTCGCGAGTTGAAGGACCGAAAACCTTGCACCAAGATTCGCGAAATCGTGAAGTGCGAAGTCCCGACAGGGCGAGAAGTTTTGTTGTGGGGCCAGCATTAATAACGAGTCAGAATTCTCCATTTCGGCATTTTGGAGGATAGGAGTTCGAGATATCTATTCTGGGATTCCCAAAATCGCGAGATGCGATATAAGTACGGGGAAAGGACATCGTCAACCGTTTCAGCAGATTGGCATTTCGGGTTTTGGTAGTTGGAGAGTCGAGACTTTTGTCCCGAAAGTCCCGAAGTCGCGAGTTGTGATAGGGAGTAACGAGGAGTTCGGGATCTCGGCACTTCGGGTGTTGGGATACAAAGGAGGCAGCGCTTGGGGAGCGAAGTTGTGAAGCACCAAAGTTAGGCACGAGAGACACATGGAAGAACCACAAGGTGGGCCTAGGTGATAGACAGGCGGACCTGTGTCGCCTAGTGAAAGGATTCAACACTTTGTTGACTTCTCGCATCTCAGGGATTTGTGGAATGAGAGCATGGGAGCTCGACGTTGAAACTCGCGAAGTGGCGAGTAGCAAGAGGTGCTAGTGTTAAACCTAGTCTATGGTCACGTGCGGAGAGCGCTGACAAGGGGAGGAGACATATCCATATAGGCACTTTGGGTATCGTGAATTTGGAAGACGAAGAGTTGAGATACTTGGAAGGAGAAGTCGCGAAGTCACGAACTTCGAAGTTCTGATATCGCAAGAAATATGACCACATTATTTGGTCAGGGGGAGATTGGAATTTGATGCTTCGTGTTTGATTGTGTGCGCTCAATTCATAAGGACCTGTGGAGAAGCACCATTTTATGTGCATGGGATTCCCCGAAGAGGAATCGAAGAGTCAATCCGACTCAAGGGCAGGAATTAGAATGATATTGTAGCGGACCTTGACCCGAGGGCCGATAGAGGGTTGGGGGTCTGCATCACCCTCTCCATCTAATCAAACACTCTCTGATGACCCTGCTCCTCAGTTTCCACTCCCGAAAATCCAAAACCTCCTCTGGAACCAACTCCAATTGTCCCTCCTCATCCAAGGGGGGAAGCTCCTCTAATGTGCTATTGAATTGTCCCACTGTCTTTTTGAGGCAAGATACGTGGAAAACATTATGAATCTTTCTCCCCTCTGGAAGCTCTAGCTCATAAGAAACCTCGCCTACTCGGCGCATGATCCTATAAGGCACATAAAATCTAGGCTTGAGCTTCTCGGCCCCACTCTTCTTCAAAGATGATTGTCTGTAGGATTGGAGTATCAAGAAAACCAGATCCGCAACCTCAAAGTTGCACTCTATCTTGTGCTTATCTGCACTCATCTTCTATCGGTTTTGTGTCGTCTGTAGGTTCTCTTTCAACAACTTGAGAATTTCCTGACTCTCTACGATCCAATCCTTGACCTTGGGAGCCTTTCTCTCCCCAAAAACCAAGTCTACCAAAGTGGGAGCTTCATATCCGTACAATGATCAGAAGGGTGTTATACCAATAGATATGTGGAAAGTAGTGTTGTAGCAATGCTCTCATAAATGAAACCACTTTACCCATGTTCTCTACAGTCCACCTACATAGTTCCTCAAATATCCTTCAACCCACTTGTTGACAATCTCGGTCTACCCATCTGTTTGAGGGTGATAGTTGGTGTTGGGTGTCAGCTATGTCCCTACCAACTGAAACAACTCTCTCCAGAAAGTCCCTATGAACCGACTGTCCCGGTCACTGATGATGTTCCTTGGTAACCCATGAAGTCTGAAGACCTCCCTGAAGAATAGCTTGGCTACCTGAACTGTATTTTACTCTTTCGGTATGGCATAGAAGTGAGAAAACTTGGTCAATCTATCGACCACTACATAGATACAGTCCTTACACTGGACCTTGGGTAGGCCTATGATGAATTCCATCGATATACTCTCCCATTTCTTCTCTGGAATTGGGAGTGGTTGAAGTAGCCCTTATGGAAGAGCATGCTCTGACTTGTTCTGCTGGCAAGTAACACACTCACTGATGTGTCTCATAACATTCTGTTTGAGTCCCTTCCATGAGAACCTCTCCCTAATCTTCCTGTAGGTTCTAAAAAACCCCTAATGTCCTGTTAGCAGTGAATCATGAACTGTTGTGAGGATCTTCTTCTTGAGCCTCGAATCCGACACTAAGTAGACTATGTCCTTGTATAATATGACATTGGCAATGACCCTATACCTATCATCCTATATCTTCCCATCCATAATCTCACAAGAGAACTTGTTCTTGGAATATTCCACTAACAAGTGGGATTTCCAATCTGTTGAAATCTCCATCAGAGAACATGTTGCAGGTCTCCTCAATAGTGCATTGGCCACAATGTTCTTCTTCCCCTTGACATACTCTATGTCGAATTCGAATGCATGTACCTTCGTCACCCATCTTTGTTGGTGCTCATTAAGGTCCTTCTACTCAAGAAAATACTTCAAGTTGTTATGATCTGTCTTGACCATGAATTTGTTGCCCACCAAATATTGCCTGAATTTGGTCAAGGCATGCATGATTGCCAGCATTTCCTTGTCATAAATGGAGTACAACCTCTCAGGTTGACTAAGCTTCCTACTCTCGAATACAATGGGGTGTCCTCCCTGCATCAAAACTGCCCTGATACCCTTGTCGGATGCGTCACACTCTAGTACAAATGGCAAGGTGAAATCTGGTAATGCCAACACTAGATAAGTGTCGATGACTTCCTTCATGTGTTCAAAGGCTTTATGTGACTCCTCGGTCCATATCAAAGCCCCATTATTGGTAAGATTCGTTAGCGGTGCTCCAAGCTGAGAAAAACCATGGATGAACCTCCTGTAATAGTTGCATTGCCCAAAGAAATTCCTCAACTCTATCACATTCCTAGGCGTTGGCCAATATAGAATGGCCCTGATCTTCTGTCGGTGCACCCATACCCCCTGTGCATTGATGATGTGGCCCAAGTAAAGCAACTTTGTCATATCGAACTCACACTTGGACTCTTTGGCATATAATGATTGTGCCTCCATGATGCTCAATACCTCATCCATGTTCTTCATATGCTCCTGCCATGTCTCGTTGTAGACCAAGATGTCATCGAAGAAAACCAAGACTAATATCCTCAGTTGATCCCTGAATATGTGGTTCATGCAATATTGGAATGTAGTGGATGCATTGTTTAGCCCAAATGGCATAACCAGGAACTCGAAATGTCCAAAGTGACATCGAAATGTCATCCTCTCTATGTCATGTTCTCAGATGTTGATCTAATGATAGCCAGAGCATAAATCAATATTTGAGAAGAAAACTACCCCATGCAATTCATCCATTAATTCGTCAATGCATGAGATAGGATATTAGTTCTTGATGGTCTTCTTGTTCAAGGCTTGGTAATCAATGCACATCCTCATGGTGCCATCCTTCTTCAGAACTAAGACAACTGAAGAAGCGAATGGGTTGTTGCTTGGTATGATGTGTCCCATCGCTAGAAATTCCTTGATTGCCTTCTCTATATCACCCTTGAACCTACTAGGATGATGATAGGGGGGTGTGATTATAGGTTTGGCCCCCTCCTCCAACTCAATGGTGTGCTCAAACCCCTTGTTAGGTGGTCTCCCTGGTAGAATCGACCCAAAAACTTGTTGATGTTGTCCCAACAAATTCTTGATCTCTATGTCATATTGTTGTCGACCCTCTAATCCTTCTGTGTAGTGATCAAGAATTCTACAGCATATGCTACCTCCCCATGTTTGAATATCCTCTCCATCCTCTTCTTGAAATTGTCTTGGGTGCTCTTGTCGATATACCTCTCAGAACAACCTTCTTCCCATCACAGTCTCTGAACCCCATCTCCAAGTTTTGGTAATTGGTGGTGATTTTTCCCAAGGTAATCATCCACTAAACTCCCATCACCACATATGTGTCAGATAGCTTAACTACATAAAATTTGTCGCTCATTGTGTAGTTTCCTAACTTTATCTCCAAGTCTAGAAATCTATCTAGACATTCCACTATGTGGCCATCCGCTACTACAACATCAAACCCCTCAAACTCCTTTGTCTGAAGTGTATGTCTCGATACCAGTGAAGCGTCAATGAAGTTGTGGGTGGCCCCACCATCTATCAAGGTGATTGCTCACTACCCCTGAATAGTCCCTCTGATCTGGAGGGTATTATACCTGGGAACACCAGAAAGGGTCATTATGACTCCTCCCTTAGCTAGTTTTTTTTTTGTTAGCCTACTCAAGCGGTTGTGGAACTACAGGAGGGTGGGATCCTGTTAGTGTCGGTGGTTTACGGGGAGGGTGATTCTATGTCTGTGTTGACTCCTCCTCTGAGCTAGTGGATCCACTATCGTGCTCCTCCTCCTCACTATCCACATTGTCTACTACCACCTCAATATAATGAATCTCTCCCTTTCCCATGCACCTGTGACCTAGGACCCAAGGGTCTCTGCAGTTAAAGAAATGCTTCTTATTCATAAGATCTCGCCTCATCTCATAATCCAACTCCTCCTTTCTCAACCATTCTTTCTGGAATGGATTTATGTCTCGATACTTCTGGGGTACGAAGGGTTTGGAAAAGGGTTTAGTATTTGGCATTGAGTCTACCAAATCTTGAGTGCATAGGATGGCATCCTATAATGTGGGTTGCATGTATGCCTTCACCCATCCTCTCAAAGGCTCTGTGAGCCCCTTTGTGAATAGCATGATCAGCCTGGGCTCTGATATATCTGTCACTGCCATGGCTACCTGCTGAAACTCTATGATGAATGCCTATGTTGTGCCAGTTTGTCGCAATTGGGATAGATCCATGAAGTGGATCTCGGGATCCCTCCTGTCAAACTTGTCCATGAGTCTCTCTATGAAATCCCTATAGGAGGTGATGCAACTGTGACCCAATTTCACCAATCCATGGTGTCGCCGCTCATGTGCCTCACCCTCCAAGTGTAAGGTAGAGAAATTGATGGCCTTTGTTTCAGTCATCTGGTTGAGCTTGTAGTATGTGTCTAACTTCTGTACCCAAGATCTGGCGGTGCATTTGGATGATCCGTCGAAATAAGGTATGGTGAGCTTACCAAATTTTCGGATGAAATCAATGTTATGCCCCTGATGTTGTTGCGGTCCTCCTCTATGTGGCTCTCTGGGGTGGTTCCTGAGTCTGAGTCCACAATACTCGACTAGGGTCATGTCCCGATGGAAGTCACGACCCAATGTTGCATACTCCCTCATGCACTTTGCAATGTCCTCTGCATGAGTGGGTGGCCTATGTACCATCGGTAGTTGTGTTGCTACTGGGGGTGCTCTCTGGAAACTGGGAAACAAAGGTCTGGGAATCCTACTCGAAGGGGTGTATGCACGAGTAGGAGACTGGGGTCTACTGCATGCCCCCAAGTTCCTTTTTGTTGCATGTGGGGCTTGTGTGTCTAGGGTTCCCACTATAACCAATCTGTCAGCCACCTGCACCAAGGACTGATTCATGGCCCATTGACTAGCTACTATATCGTGGATAACCTTCATGAAGGTTTCCTTTGGCTCCATGGGGGTCTTACCACTACCCTCTGGTCACTCATATCTGTCTACTAGCATCCTTTCTTCCTCGTGCTCAGCCTCACGCTCTGCTTCCCTATTCGCCTCTTCCTCTTCCTCTGAGATGGGATAGAAAAGAGGAAATTCAGGCCTCGACCCTCTTTCCTTGCGCCTGTCATAAGTCACATATGTGTCCCCTTCGTTCTCACAGCCATCTAGGTCTTCTACTGCACTCATCGTCTTTAGTCATAGGCTAGCAGGACTAAAGCTCTAATACCACTGTAATGTTCCTGACTTGGCTAGTCTAGGAAACATTGTTAATGTGTGTAGGATTAGTTGTTTGCAATAGACAAATGAGCATTCAAATAATAATAATGGCGACAAAAGATGGAAAAATCATATTATGAAATCTCCTTGGAGTACAAATGTCGAATACAGTTTAATTACAATGAATCGCTCGGCTAGATCGAGGACAAAAGGGATCTTCATCGGAATACAAAAGAAACTAAATGATGCACCTCTCCCTCTCGGGGAAATCGTGCCCTAGCAATTCCACCATTGGAACCGGATGAGAAACTAGGTGAAAGATGCACCTTGCCTTCTTCTCGAAATGGGTTGGAGTGGAATCTTTGAACTCTCCCTGTGTGGGGTGAGTCGATTCGTTGAACCTCCTCTGAAGTTGCGCCCTCGCGCTGAATAAGTGTGCCTTTGTCACAGGACCCTACGTCATTGTTGTTGAAGAATGATGGAATACTTGTGTGATATCCCCCGTGACTAGAGTGTGTCTCTCAACACCAAAATCAGCCAACTAGTGTCTTCCTCCTGGAATCCATTGAACTATCTCTCCTAAGATGCGCCTTACTTCTTACTGACAAGTCATAATCTGTATAATGCCCAATTAGGTCATTGAACCTTCTCTTATAGCTTTCCCAATCCCTAATTCACTGATGAGACCCTAATTTACTGTTGACTTCTAATTTCATCTTGTATGTTCTATTTTTATCTCTTAATGATTTAAAAGCGCTTTTACCACTTTTAGCTCAATGTCACTTTCCGAACATAACACCTTCGACTGGAGTGACCTCTAGTAGCCTTGTTTACCCCTTTTTATGGCCCTGGCTATAGTCTAATGGGGCGGTTTAGACTAATAAGCCTCCTCTCTAGAACTCTTATTTGGAAAGGGACATTACATCCACTTCAAGTGGAAACCTCTTTTTTACAATATATCTAATTCACAAAAAAAGATGCCTCTACAAATGAATCTCCTTAATTATAAATAAGATATTAAGTGAGATTTATGTAACCTACCCTAATATGACCTAACCAAAACAAAAAAACTAATAATAAATGAGTGTTGGGGCTTTAACATAGGCCTTAGGTACTTTAACATATCCCCTCTCTTTTAAAAAAAAAATTCCCTCAAAGCTTGTAATTAAGGGTGTTTCTTCATGAACTACTGATTTTCCCATGTAGGTTCTTCTGGAGGTATATTCTTCCACTTGATTAGGTACTCCATAATGGTTCTATTCCTAAGAGATATACAATGTCGATCTATAAATTTTCGGGTTCAATAATCAACTTCCCTTCTTCATCTAATTTTAGAATTTCTATCTGTACCGACATATTTTCCCCCAAAACCTTTTTAAGACAAGATACATGAAAAACCTTATGAATTTTATAAGAAGGAAAATCTAACTCATATGCCACTTGTCCAATATTGCGAATAATATTGTAGGGTCCATGAAATTTTAGAGATAATTTATGATTCTTCTTTTGTTTGAGAGTAGATTTATTATAAGGTTGTATTCTCAAAAATACTCAATCACCCTCCTCAAATTGTCTTTCACTTCGATGTTGATATTCTTGCTACTTCATCATGTTTTGTGTCATTTGAAGTTTTTCCTTAAGAATTGTCAAAGTTTCTTTAGTCTTCTGCACATGTGACTTTAATTCTTATGCTTTGGACTAGTCCTATAAAAAGTATGAGATACTAAGAGTTGTATATCCATAAAGTGCTTCAAATGGGGACATCTTAGAAGATGTGTGATAGGTGGTATTATACCACCATTCTACTAAAGGAAGCTATTTCACCCATTCAGATTTATTGTCTAAAGAATAGCAGTGTAGATAACCCTCTAAACATTTGTTAACTATTTATGTTTGACCATATGTTTGTGGATTATATGCTAAACTCATAGCTAGTGTTTTCCCACGCATGTTCCATAATTATTTCCAAAAAAATCCAGTGAATTTTGGATCTCTATCACTTATTATTACTTTAGGAAATCCATGAAGTCTATGTATTTCCTTCATGAACACTTCTTCCACTTGACTTTCCATATATGTACCTCGAATTCCACAAAAATGTGCATATTTTTTCAGTCTATACACTACCACAAAAATGGCATCCTTACCTTCTAATTTCGGTAAACCTGTAATGAAATCCATCGATATCTCTTCCCATATTTGATTTGGTATGTCTAAGGGATGAAGTAAACCTTGATTTTTTACTACCTCTCCTTTATTTCTTTGGAAAACCTAACATTTTCTTCCAAATTTTTTAATATCTTTCTTCATTCCTTCCCAAAAAAATTGGTTTTGATCCTTTGATATGTTTTAAGAAATCTTGAATTTCCTTCCATCGGAGAGTAATAAGACTCCCTTAATATTTTATGCTTCAAATTTGATTGAGGGCATAAAAATATTCTACCCTTTTACCAAAGGATATCTTTCTTCCACTCCTGGTGTTCATATAATTCATCCCTTCCTTTATACATTGTATTTTCTATTTAGTACTATTGTCATTTTTCCATTCATGGAGAGCTCATTCCAACAAAGAAAGAATGGAAGGTGTAATGAAATATAAACTAGAGGCTTCTTCTATTCTGGAAAGGGCATCTGCTACTACATTGTCCTTCCCCTTTTTGTAAAGTATTTCAAAATCAAACCCTTGCATTTTTGCTACACAATTTTTGTTTATATTTTGATGATAATATGTTGGGTGCTTTCAGTCCACGCTTGTGCGCATCCCATCATTCTTAACACTGGGGAGTTTTAGACCCGGGGTTCATCCAAAATTGTCCATTAAAAATGCCAAAGCATCGACATATCAATTCTCACCCAAGATGCAGATAGGATCAAAGAGACCATAAGGTTTTGTGACAGGGATGAAGGTTTAAACATATGACACATCACTACAATTGGAATCCATATAACTCATGTCTGATAGACTATTAAGGACTAAGAATTAAAAAAAATACACACATATGTTCGACTCCTATATAGCAGACACATAATGGATCAGAAATTTCATATATTTATTACTAGAAGCATTCCATCATATCAGAGATATACATTGCACAGGACAGACACATATGATAGCCATAAAACTTCATATATTTTTTGTATAAAACCTCAGAATTACAACATGTTTTGCAATGCGCCTTTTCTCAAAACTCAGACATAGAATAGACTTAGAACTATATTCAAATCATTACAATAATATAATAGGCTCGGAGTGAGATCCATACTAATAGCTAATCCAACTCATTAACTCTCCAACTAATTATCTCTATTTATGATGTTAGAGATTCCTTTTATATCGTTTTTTGTTATGGAGCGTTGTCTCTTTCTGCTCTACTCTATTTGTTTGTCTGCTACAATTTCCTCACACACTTTTGGTGTGTTCCATGCTCCATGTAGACTTCATGCATCAAGGGAAATTAGAACTACCTCGCCAAATCATTATATGGTCGTGTCACATCTTTGTATGATGTTGGTAGTAATCATTTGGGGATATTCCCCGATGATTCCTTTATTGATTCCAACGGGTATCTTCTTTTTTCTGGTGCACCTAAAAAAACTTGAACCGACGCGCACTTGGTAGCCTTTAATATTGCTCCACAATTGACAAAACTCATTCCGGTGCATGCTCTATGTCATTCCTTGTGCATTTTATTAGGCGCACACAAAACTATGGAATGAGTGCATACAACTTTGTTTGTGCGTGTGCGCAAAACTAAACCCAAAACTGTGGGTGCTAATAAGCCCCCACCACTATTATCTGGCTCATCCTCGAGCTAGCTACTTTAAGGAATGCTCATCGTCGTGGATGGTATAGTACTTCTAAATTGCTCCACGAAGTCCTTATACTAGTATTTGGGCTCTTTGAGTTGGGCCTGAATATCATTGGAAAGTTGAATAGTTTCCTCGACGTCGATGGTTGTGGCATGCAGATTTGTTAAATTTGTGATGTTGAGTTGTTCGACGAGGGGCTCGACAACAACTTCTATGTATGAGAGTTGAGTATATCATTCCATATCCCTGTCATCCAACGAAGTGATCAACTCTCGCATATTATGTTGATCATCCCTAGTTGAAGTGATCTCCTTTGTTCGTGTGGAAGTGACATGCATTGCAGCGACACACTCTTTGGGGGGTAGTAAACCCACATCTCATTTTTGTTGTGCAACCT
>ML796153.1:788239-801316 GCA_009831015.1 Picea engelmannii | reverse complement strand
GCAACGTTTTGCTCATTGGATGGTTATTATGCCCTGAAAGGGCCAACGTCTCCCCTATAGGGGCCTGACGCCTTCATATTTTGCTTATTTTTGGCATTTAGGCATGTAAAGTGACAAATAATTGAGATAATGTATTGTCAGCCATGTCGACTGTTTTAATGACCTATTTTGTTAATTAAAGGTCATAAGAATCATATAAATAGAGGACATTGCCTCTTCATTTGAACATAACATAACTTGCTCTCTTGTGAGAGATACATTCTTAGTCTTTTGTCTTGGTTTTTCTTCTCTTTTGGAGTGAGGCGCAACTTCTTGGAGAGATATTGTTTGGCAAGTGGTGATTTTATTCAATGGAAGGTTTACAACTAGGATTTGGATTATGCTTCTTCATGATCTTGTAAGTGTTTTTCATCAAAATTTCTTGAATGAATGGTTGCTGATTTAACATCTTGCATTAATTGTTATCTTGTTGTTATTTGCTTAATCCTTGAAACCCTAGGGAGCCAACACACAAGTGGGTTGTGGCTTCATGTCCCCATGAATAAAGCTTATAGCCATTTGATATGAAGGAGTTTTAGCCTAGCCATAGCTACACTAGATTCCCTCTTATCTTGAGTTAGTTTTAAGCACAAATTGAAGAAAGAAGGCATCCTAGGCCTAATTTAGTTTACACCTAGGGTTTACTTCTAGGGTTTTGAAAAGCCTTGTATGAAGCAACACTTTTCAGCCCTAGATTTGTGCTTGTAAGCTAGCCGTTTTGCCAAAGAAGTCTTAAGGAGAGAAGTAGAAGCATTAGGCCTAGCTTTAGCTACACCTAAATCAGCTTTCTCTTCTTAGGGTTTTGGTTTGGTGGCCTTGCCATAGCAACACCATCAAACCCTAACTCTCTTGTCTTTATGTTTGAGTCTCTCCTAAACCATTAGTCTCACTTCAATTGACTCCATTAACCCAAGGCACTAGTCTAGAAACTCTTTCTTGAGCTTGTTTATGCCTTAAACTCTTTCAAACTACCTTTAAATTGAAACCCTAACTAACCTAGCATCTAACCCTAGCTAATTTTTAACTAACCTTAATAAGGTGACGTCTTGCTGATTTCAACTTGTGTTTGGATAGAAAAGTGTGGCCCTGTCACCTTATCATAGCCGTAGAGGTTTTACAAGTTTTCATTGGTTGAATTTGACAAAACGTCCACCTCTTGGCTAGCTAACCTTTTGTTGCAGACAACAAATCTTATATAGGTGACGTCACATGCTTTTATCTCTTGTTTGTCATACAACGTTGTGACATTTGTCATCTATTGTGATAGACTTTGAGTCATTGGTTGCATATTTAATCTTATTTGACAAAACGTTTTACTCATTGTCTTTCTTTGACCTAAATATTAATGCTTGACGTCATATATGTGGTAGCAATAGTATAGGTGACACAACAAACATATTTATTGTGAGCATATTTGATATTTGTAGCATTGTAATATGATAAGGATCTGATTTTACACATTGAATGCTCTTATATTTTGGTGAACTCATTGAAGAAGTGATATAAGATATTGTCTTTGTTTAATAATCATTGATTTTCATCAATAATTATATCAAATCATTTGCTCACATATTAAAGGATAGTCATTGATATTATGAAGTACTAACCCACTGCAAGCACATTTTCTAGTTTTACTTGTCTTGTCTCGCAAATAGGTGCCATCCAGTGGAAGATTCTTCTTGACTATCTCATCTCTGGCAGTAATCTGTGAAGGGGAATTTCTTTGACTTGGTCCATTACCTCTTTAGCCCTTCATTAACCCATATTTCTTAGGGACGTCTCCCTTGGACTAGCCATCCTAAATAGAAAGAGCTCCCCATCGAGGTGACAGTGGGTGGGAAAGCTCATGTTACGCCGGTTTCAAGCCTTGACTCAAGATCCTTAGACCTTTCCTACAAACCGTGCGATAACAGGCCCATCTCCCGTCATGTCATCTCCCTTTCCGCCTTTCCCGTGCTGCCACATGTCATCCATCCACCTCCCCTCTTCAGTCCGCGTGGTCCTCCTTTCTCCTCAACATTCACCTGTTACTTGCCGCGTGTCCCGCTTCTTTCCACGTCGGCCTCTCACCTGAAGGCGGGTCCATTATCTTCCGCCTTCCTTCCTTCTGCCTGATGTATTCCACTATGACCTATCCCCAGTCGCTCTTCGACACCTCGCCACTCCTTCCTCTTCCTCATAATCTGTTGCCACCACCCCTGTCATGCGCCACATCCTTCACGCTGGCCTCTACGCCTGTCCATCGCAGCCAGTCTGTTATTCCAGGTGGCAGCACGAGGAGTCTTCCATATCCTGAAATGCTGAGTTGGCGGGGCCGTTCCCAATCCCAAGAAGCAGTTATTAAAGCGGTTGGTGGTAGTTAGACATCGTCTCCACCATAATGGGGACGTCCTGCAATGAATTAAAAGCACGTCGATTCGTCGATGTAACTGTCAGAAGATCGATCGTGTCTGCCATAATTTGCACGATTATTCAAAGATTGCGGCTGCATAGTGTCAGAAGCCATGCAGATGCAAAGCCTTCAATGCAATTTCTTGGTTCTGCTGCTGTTGATTGTTTTGAGTATATGTAGGCACTTTTTCCATTTTTGTATCTATCGATGGTAGAGCTAAGCTCCCGACTGTAAAGTTTCAGCAAATACTCTGGTTTCCTGGTTATGCCTCTGTGTTTGAGACTTCTGGGTTTATAACAAACAATTCTTCTTTTTCCATCTTTGTTTCATCTTACGCCGGAGAGTTCATAGTTGAAGGATTCACGTGGATTGCTACAGTTATGTTATGATAAAGGATTTGTTGTGGCATTACTGTATTCTCTGGTTCTCTGTGTTTGAATATAAAGAGACTTTGTGTTCGAGCACTTTTCTCGTCCAGTCTGTTATAAACATGATGTTTATGATAGATCTTTGCACTCTTCTTGCGCAAGTCTTCCACCCACTCACCCTTTTACTACAACTTACTGTTTGAATTTTATCAAGACCTCACTCGTTCATGCATGCCTGGCCTAGTTTCTGAGTTGAGACGGTATCATTCCGAGTTTCCTTCCATTTTATCACCTTTCAAACAAATCGTGACATAAACTGATGGGCGTCGGGCTCTGCTCTTGCTAGCAATCCAGGAGTGACTTCCGGCTCCAACACATACACAGACACAACAAGAGTGGAATACGAGAAGAGAGCACAAGATTCTAATAGAGATGTGTGAATGCAAAGGAAGTGCATATAACACAACCTGAAGGACCCGAACATGAGCTTGATGCTGAGGAATCATTTGATAAACCTCGCAGGGTCATGGTGACAGAGAGAGTCTCTTTGAGAAATGGCGTAAGTTCCCTAGTGATATCATCGCTTGGCATGGGGGTGGACATAGTGATAAGAATGAATGCCTCTGAGCCTTTGGTTGGGAGGAAAGGCACACACCCACAATCAATTAGTTGGATGTAACTTGTAATAGATAAGTATTCTCATACCCTATGAAATTGAGCTGTAATTGTGTAATAAAATTAGATATACGGTGAATTACCTAGAGATGGATATGTTTTCTTAATGATTTATATTGTATCCATTTTTGGTGTCCGCTTGATTGTGTAATTAGGAAATTAAGAAATTATATGGATTGGAAATGTTTTGTATTCGTAAATACTTGCGCCCTGTGGTGGCTTAAGCTAGATCCATGAACTGTGAGTTTGTCGACCTTGGGAAAAGTTGCACGTACGCATGTTGACACTCCTAATCATTATGAGTCCCTTGGAGGAGGGAGTCTATTAAAGCTCAGGAGAGATAGTGCATGTATGCATAGGCTCTCTGTGAGGTAGGCAGAGACCGAAAACCACTTAAGTTCTAGAGTTGAGGAATGAGTGTAAGGGGTGCGCAGAAGGATTCTTCCAAGAGTTAAGCTCAAGAGAAAGAGTGCAAAGATTTTAAGCCTTTTAGAGATAATGAATCTTAGGAAGAATAGTGAGCTTGAAGTATCGAAAGGGAAGGTCTCTTGTTTGGAAGATGAATGAACGAAATCTGTTCGGAAGAAGCCACGCTTTGTTGTAACTGTTGGGTATGGGTAAAAGCATGGGAGTTAACCCTGGAGTCATTCAGACTTTGCGATTTTGACGAACTGAGCGAGTTTGTTGTAAGGGAGGTAAAATCCCCGAAGTTTCTAAGTCCCAAAGTTAACTCTGAGCCCTAGATATGAGGATGCCCAGGAACCATCACGACTATCAGATCTAGGAGGTAGATGATAGTCAAGTTACCAAAACTACCCATGACTTAAGAATCTGACAAAGGACATGTTAGTTCACAGCCCACAATCAACCTACGTCATTGATCTCGTTGGGAATGGAAGATCAACAACTAGGATTAGACTAGAGTCAAGCGAGCACTCCCCTGATTGCGGAGGTTGAACCCCACAATCACTGTGAACCGTCCATCTATGAAAGGAGATCGAGGGAGGGGAATCATTGCAGAACATGAAAGTGAAAGTAGTGGATGCGCTAGTTCATGTCTTGCAATTCACCAATGCCTTTGATCTCATCAGGCTGGAAGATCAATGATTCCGGTTAGACCAAGTTTGGTGAGCACTTTCTAGATTGCAGAGGTCGAACTCTCTGATAAAGAGCATGCATGTTGGGGCTCCGCAATTACTGTGAACTGTCGATCACTGTTGACCTTCGATCTGAGTTTGACGAGATCCCTGAAATGCAAGGAGTGCGTGGGAAATCAAAATCTTCAAGGAGATCAAGCTCATAAGAGATAAGCGCTTTTCAGAAGTGCAGACGAGATCTAAGAGACAGACTCATAGAGGGAACAAAGGCCGAGGCCTTTGAATACTTAGAAAATATTCAAATCTAGAGGAAATTAGAAGCTCAGGAGGAAGAGCATCAATAGCCATTGGATCACAGCATAGAGGACCATCAGTCATCTGATCAAGGCAAGGCGCACGAACATTAGTGATTTGCATTCATAATGAAGTGAACTTACCAAAGTTCTGAAGTATCGAAGTAATCTGAGGCTGTTCATCATCAAGAGAAGGAGATTCTGACCATTCATTGCCATGAGACACGTGTCAACAGATTGTGAGCTTCAAATAATCACTTCGAGAAGTTTCAGTTGAGATTTGAGACTCCTGAAATCGAAAGATCCAAATTAAACGTCAACTGTCGGATCCAGAGGACAGGTGGCCTAAGCCTGTAGACTCTGTGTAATGACCTAAAGTAAATGTCAACCGTCGGATCCAGAGGACAGGTGGAGTAAGTCTGCTGACTCTGGGTAAATACCTGAAGTAGGTCCTGGCCGTTGATCGCTATGAGGGGTACGTGTCGATAGATCAGAGTTTCCGGGTGAATTGACTGTGAAAGGAAATGAGTGTGTAGAAGATTGAAAATCCCGAAAGCTGAAGTGCCGAAGTAGATCCTGTCTGTTAGCCGATAGGAGATACGTGTTGATAGATCAGAGACTTTGGGGAAAACTACTTCGGAGGTTTCCAAGTGAGGAATGAGACAAACTCTCGAAGCCCCAAAAGTCAAAGAGCCGAAAAACTGAAGAGAATCTGGACCGTAGATCCAGAAGGGCGCATAGCGACAGATTGCGAACTCTGGGTGGAATCACTCCGGGAGAACGTGAAGGAGAAGAGTTTGAAATTGCTGAAGCCTGAACAACCAAAGCAGCTGGGAGCCTTCAATATGTGGGAGGACACATGTCATCATATCAAGAAATCTAGGTAAAACCGTTCCAAGAGAAATAAAGAGTGAGGAAAATTGAGATATGATATCTCCGAAGGCTGAAGTTCCGAAGGAGACAAGGGATTTTGATTCAAAAAGGACATGCGTTAAAAGATCGCGAGCTCCGGGTGAATCGTATTGGGGTTTCAGTTGAAAATTGAGACTGCCAAACCCTGAATACCCAAAGTGAATCTAGACCATTTGATCTATAAGACACGTGGCACAAGTTTGTGAACTCCAAGTAAATCTTCGTAGTGAATCTCAACCGTTCGATTGAAGTGGACACATGGCAGAAATTCGCATACATCGGGGAAAGGTGAAAGTTGAGACTTGAAGAGTCCGAAGCCCAAAGGTTTGAAGGGATTTCAACCATCATATAAGAGGGAGACACATGTCAGTGGATCATCAACTCTGGGTAAAAGCCAGTGGGGAAAGGGTTTGAGAGTTGAAACTCCCAAAGCCCGAATCACGAATAAAATCATGGTCGTTGATTTAGAAGGGTTAGATCTGATCCATAGAATTCGAAAGGAAAGATCTAAGAGGTTAGTTCAGAAGAACTGTCAAGATCATGAGATCGACGGTCCCGTCGCATTGTGGGGATTGAAGGTGCGTGAACTTTAAAAGTTGAGGACGGGCTGCAATCCAAACCACGGTTTAAGAGAAAGTACACATGGAGGTTCGGGATGAATTGTGAGGAGAAACGTAGTTGGTTTCAAACCACCCTTGGCCACGCCCACAATCGTGTGGTTACATGAGGACATTGCTTAAGGTCATTTCAAGGAGGGGATTATCATAAAAGGGGCTAGCACCTAAACTCAGATATTTCGCAAGCACAAAGGGGAAGGTCGTGGGTACCATTAGACCTGCACCCGTAAGTCAAAAGGGTCTGCGTTAATTATAGAACGAGACCATCAAGGTCTCAAAGAGTAGTTTGGCTCCAGAATCGAATATCCTTGACCGGGAGGTCAGACTGGTTCCCTTACTTTCCAATTTAGAAACCATGGATGGAGAATCTGTCCTTTAAGGAAAGCGATTTTCCTTTTTTTGCCCCGTCATGGGTGTCCTACAAATTGGTATAAGATTATGGTTACAACACTTGGCCTACTTGGGCTCATGCATGAGTTGCATAAGGAATTATTTTTATTTTCATTTACTCCTTGAGGAGAAGGACTACAGAGTGAACCTATAATTTTGGGAATTCTTGTTGAATTTCAACAGAAGAATTTCTTTAGCCCTTTGTCAAAGTGGTAACTACTCTTACCAGAGTAGGGATATGCTAATTAACATTTATAATAGGACTTGAATGTGGATGTTTGAAGGTGGCAGGGTTCTGTCAAGAGCAACTGAAGCCCAAAGGACGGATGACCTGGTGTTCGTAACATTGCTTCTAAGCATGGGTAGTTGGAACCTCATGCATTGATGATGGATGATTATATAATGGTTAATACCTTTGTGGGATTAAAGGAATCTGATAGGATCATGTAGGATCCTTGGCAATTATAGTTACTACTTTATATTAAACTCGGGGTATATAACTCCTCATGACTATAGAAAAGTGAGATGGGTAAAACCCTATGGACGTTGAGGCAAGGAGGGTTCTTGCTAGATGTTGTCACATAAAGAGGAAAGTGATCCTGGTTAGTTATTTCCATGAGAGAAGGCAACATCAACACGAGATATGATTGTGAGATTAGTCTTGTAAGTGACTGAAATATCAAACTAAAGGACACTAATGATGAAATCAAACTATCAAGTGAATTCATGAGGTAAAAAGGTGCAAGAGATGCACCTACATATACACGCATGCGTATACATGATCATAAGGATGATTGGAAGACCCTTGGGAAAAAGATATAGAAGCCTGATATGTCCATGTGTGTGAATGACATGGAAAAGGTACAAGAAATAATCTAGCATAAATGAATACTATGGATGTATCTGCTGACTCCATTCCGAAGAGTCATGAAAGTCCTGTTCCAAATAATAGCTTGAGGGGAATGTATTACCTTTCCTCAGGGAATACTAATATAATTGGATAAAAGGGTAAATGAGAAAATATGCTCTGTTGTCATAATAATATGCAAATGATTATGCCTTTGAGAATCACATGAGAAGGATTGTGAACAATCCTGAGTTGACTGATCTTAAAAGTAGAGATGTGTGTGGGTTGTGAAACATACCCTATGACAGCTACATGTAGGCTTAGGGATATGAATATGGTTAAGTACATCATGGATGTAAGTTAACAAAACCAGAATATGTATGGATACATAATTTGGGTACATGACAAAGATGCATGTTTATACTCCTTAGGGAATATTTGGTAAAAAACTTAACACTAACTCAAGGTTGAGTTCAACACAGATAGTGATGGATGTGCAATAAGGAAGTTGCATGTTGAGGGAGTTCCCTGTGGAAGAACTATGTGAAAAGTCTGTCAGGAGGTCAAAGTCACAACCTTAATAACTGCTGATAAACTGAGCAATGAACTACAATATTATATATATAAGAATCTTGGATTACATTTTGAACGCATCATGTAATGAATAGAATACTAATGGATGAATAAAGGATTATGTTTGATTGAATAGGCTTGGCTGAAGCCATGTTAAGAAAAGGCAGTGAGGCCTTTAGATTTAACTTAGCTGGGCTGGAAAGTCCCAGGCGGTGTAGAAAGAATTGGAAGAAGGGGAGAGCCCCTAACTCTTTTTTTGTTATGTCTTATGTTTCCTATGGAATGAGAAAGATGATTTACTAATAAAAGTAAATGTTTTGACATCATAGTGATGATGATTATATTACTGCAGAAACAGTTGAGAACTGTCTGTATTGCATTCATGGAAACCCTTGAGGATAATATGATGAAGTGCATAAAGATGTACTAGGACCTTTGAATAAGTTTTATGGATTTGAATGTTATGATGCATGCATTTTAATTGATATTACAACTAATGACACATGCTGTGTATAGAAAGGGATTGGAACTGTTGAGGAAGATAGTTACCAATAATGGGCAACCTTAAATAGAGGATGACCATGGGAAGGATGCAGATGAAAGATTGTTGGCAGGATTGTGAAAATTTTGCTAAAGCACTGCTGATGAGGTAAAAATCAGAAAGAGGGTGCTAGCAGCCAAGGACAAGTATAAAAATGTTCATGATTATGTGGCTCAAGGTATGAAAATATTTGGGTGAGAATCCCTTATGAAATATTTTATTGTCTCATATCATGCACATAATTTTGAAAGCGCACTTATATGCCATGGATACCCAAGTAGGGTATGATTCGGGAGGGAGAACCCGAATGTTGGAGCTGTGAACCTATGGAAGTGAATACTAATTGTATGATGTAGTAGCATCTGAACCAAATGATCTCTGTTGACTCAAAAGGTCAAAAAAATTTACTAAGAGATCGTAGGAATCCCTTCAATCAACTATAGATAGAGATCGTGAGTTCGCGAAAGAAAACCTTGATCGAATCAGGTTAATCAAGACCCTGACAGAGGAAATGAACATGAGTCGTTCATCGGAAGGAAACCAATATCAGTCGTCAGATCGATTTCAAGATCCATAGGAATTATTGGATCAAACGCCAGTCGTCCGATAAGATCGACGACCCATATTCATTGTGGAGGTCAAATTTGCACATGGGTTAATGGCAAAGCTTGTGCCTGTAATATAAATTCAATATAGTTTTGTTTTGAGTTTGGGGTCGATCGTAGATCGGACGACCCATATTCATTGTGGGGATCAGAAGGAGAATTAAACCATGAGCTAGTTGAGGTTCCACAATCCCTTGCAATCGTTAGATTCGGGGAAAGACGGATCTGCACCATCGATTTGCAGGAAAGGGGTGTATCTAGGATCATACTGCTTGGACACAGGAGCTGAAATGATAGCGCTGAAACAAATAGATTTGAGGTCACAGCTCTCGATCATGTGGAGAGAAAATAGAGTCCATCCAGGCCAGTCAAGGAAGGTAGAGTTTAGCACTTTGTGTTAGACTGTGGTCGCGGGGACTGGTTCTATGGGAATGGAGGTGCTCCTAGTTAACACATTGCATGGAATTGATTCAAGGAAATGCATGTTCGCATAAAGGACACACAATGGATTTCCCATTGAGGAAGGAGGACCTTCCATTATTTCTACTTACATTGTATAGGTGTTAGTGAAAACCAAATTTGGGTGGCCATGAGTGTTGGCACCCTGGTTATTAATGAAGGAGGAATGCTTAAAGGCATTCATGTGAAACTTTTGAGTTTCATGTGTGCCGTTTTGGGATCGTGATCGGCCTATGGCATGAAGTATGGTCCTACTTTAAGAATGAAGGAAAGTGAATAAGCCATATGGTGAAAATCTTGGCTAATATCCAATGCACCATGGAAAAGTACATGTCGTAAAGTGTGGGAAACTTAAAAATCAATGGAAGGGTGCATTGGGTATGAATGTGGCCCCGAATGTTGGCACATTCTGAAAAAAATTCGGTAGGCTGAAATGATGCATAGGTAAGGGATGATGTATTCCTTTTGCTTTGTATCCTTGAATATATGAAAATGACTTGGACTGTTAGTATGCTTGATTTTGAAAAGGTAATTTGCATGAAAACTAACAATTTGTTTGGCTGAGGAATGTTGAAATTGCAGGAGGAAAGGAATGTTGAAATTGCAGGAGGAAATGGGTCTTGGATATGGAAGTGTTGTAAGCCCATAAGGAATACCAATTTCCTACTGATTCAAATTGCAAGGAATGGTATTTCCTTTTTTTTTTTTGAGAAAGTGAATTTGATTGCTAGTATGCACAATTCTGAAATTGTTTGTGATAACGTTATAAAGGTGCAATAAAAATATATGAGCATGAGAAACTAACAATTTGTTTGTTTGATTGAAGTGGAAAGTGCAGGAAGCAAAGGGGTCTTGAATATGTAAGCATTGTAAACCCATAAGGAAGACCAATTGCCTGCTGAGCCAAAATGATATGGGAAGGGAAGTCCCATAATTATGAATCTGGTTCATGTACGAAACAAATATGAAAAAAAATGTGGAATTTGGATATCTGTGGGTGTTGGCATAGGGGCAGACCCAGGGTTAAATTATAACAACACACCAACAAGCCCTAACTACTTTCCCTTTCGGCAACACCTACGTAGCAGATTCAGTCTCACCCAAAGTAGTAATAGGTGGTTAAAGGACACTGGTGTCTACAACTAGAAGGAATGCAAAGTGGATTCAGAACCAATAACACACAACATCTAGCTCTAGATATTCTCTATCACTCTTAAACTCACCTCACAATTTCTATCTCAGATCTACTTCAGTAATCACAATAACAACATAGTAAATGACAAATAATCACAACATCAATCACACATAACACAAGATATACATGGTTCACTCTCTCTCTAGGGATACGTCCACATAACTATGCTTTATAATATATTAGATGAGAGCATACAGTTCTATCTGTGCACTTAGCTATATATCTCTCTTCTTCTCTCCCTTTCTCTCCTCTCCTTGCGCACCCAGCTACAGGATTGATCTTCGCACCTAGATGAAAATCTTACAATACGACTCAATATCACTCACACAATATCCCTTTTCTCAACATAACAATAAATGATCAATGACGAACAAAAACCCTTCCCCTTTGATATAGGTCTTTATTTATAAATTACATTGACTCTCGGACAACCTTATGCCAAAACCTAGGTGTCAAAACCCTAGATGCAAAAACCCTAGGTGTCTAAAACCCTAGGTCAACTTGACTTGGATTTTCAGGGCTTCACTAGCATGTCTTTCCTTCTTTCTCGTGATGTGATCCAAAGCACTCATTGACATATTATTACGCTTGTTGAGTTGTCCATGATCCATCTATCTTGTTGATCTGTCTTCCTGGACCTTCTCGTCCAACGACTAGTTCTCCTGTACTTTTCTTCATCTTTTCTACTCCTTTGACCCACTTCGACCCAATCCCAGTCACTATGTCTTTCATGCAGTTTGTAACTTTTCCTTCCTTCTTCCTTTTTCTTCACTTTCTTCCTTATTCCATACCCAAGGGCCAACAGGCCCCCAACACTCACCTGTGACTCATCCCGAGTCTCTACAGGACTGAATTCTCTAAATCACTTCGACTTGCTTTATGTTTTGTCCCTCCCTGTCCTATGTAGACTGTCTTTTCTGTGTCTGGTACCTAGTTTCAACTGCACCTGGTACCTAAACCCTTCTTCTTATGTTTTTACTGAGAGCTTCGAGGCAACTGGTTGTCATAGTACAATTTCAACCGGCTACCATTCACTAGATCTTCCTTCCATTCCCCATTCAGTGTCTTCAACTATACATCTCCTCCTTCTATAACATAGGTGACCTCCAATGGCCCCAGCCAATGTGTTCTGAACTTCCCTAGGTGCTTCAGAAAATTACTGTCATATACTAATACCAGATCTCCTTGCTTGAATGTCTTCTTCTTGATATGCCTATCATGGTATTCCTTCTCTCGTTCCTTCTGTACTTGCTGATGAAATCCTGCAATAAATATGTCTTCTTCAAGTTCGACCAATTGCGCAAGCCTCTCTTGAATAGCGCCAGTGTCATCCATATCTGTAAATGCTACAATCCTTAAGTTAGGAAGCAAATATTCCATGGATACAACTGCTTCTAGGCCATACACTAATTTAAATGGAGTTTGCATTGTTAGTTTCTTGCAAGTAGTTCTGTATGCCCATAATACTGTTGGTACACTCAAATCCTAGTCATCCCTGTTCACACCGCAAATTTTTGTCTGTTTTGTCTCCAAGATTTTATTGAAGGCTTAGACCATCTGTTATCCACAATTTTGGTCATCGTGATGATGTCATGGTGATGTGATGATGATAGCAAATCAAGCTCCTCATTAAGAAATCCTTCCTGAAAAAGGTTGCTCTTATCTATTTCCAGAAACCATGTTTTGAGGACTGTTCGCAGGCTGCATATATACTCTCCTGCGAGAATCCTTCATTCTCGCAGGCTGCCTTCAGCTGGGGTGCGAACTTCTTGCACTGTACTCATTACCAGGGTGCGAACATCTTTTTACAAAGGAAAATCTAAGATTCTCGAGCCTTCTAGAAGGGAATCTTCTAGAAGGGTGAGTTGGAGTTCGAATGGTTGTTCAGAAGCTGGCATTCCAGATTTGATGGGATCATTCCTATCCTAAGCAACTAAACTATTCTCTCCTATAAATTGATGAGAATACTCATGGAAAGGGTTAAGTAAAAGTTAAGTTGGCAAGCTAGAGAAACCTATTGGAGAATTGGTGCATAATTGTATGGAGAATTGATGCTGCAGCAGATAGAGACAAC
>ML796153.1:753355-774422 GCA_009831015.1 Picea engelmannii | reverse complement strand
CAGTTAATTCAATACATGAATATGTCCCTTTCCCATAATGATGATGTCATCTTATTACATGATTCCTTGATCACATGTATAGACTAGATATTGAATATATTAATATGCTCGTACTTCGATTGGTTTGTACTGTTGTGATTGGATGGTGCAAGAGCATCGAAGCGGAGCGAGGAGAAACAGAGATTTAAGGAGAGCGTTCATAAGGTATGTTCACCATCCATTTCTCTTAGTTCATTCAATAGTCTAGATCTAGGGAAAGAGTAGTATTCTGTCCTGTTTTGTTCTAGATCCAGGTGGATCTAGGGAGATTGGTCTGTGTCCGCACTCACGAATTTATCCTTAAACACCATCCCATTCTCCTATGGATGGTAAGGTGTGCTCTTCTAATGGTGTACTTCAAATTCCTGTGTTAATGCTTCACTGGTTTTATTAATAAAATGTGTACCTTGATCACTCATAAGGATCTCTAGGCATCCAAACCTGGTTATGATATCATCAAATATAAATCATCCAGATGTAGTTGCACTACAGTCCTTAACAACTCATGCTTCTTCCCATCTGGTCAAGTACTCTGTCGCAGTAATGATGTAGCAGGCTCCTGCACGCTTCCCTAGTGGGTTGATAGGTCCCACAAAATCAATGGCCCATTTCTCAAATGCTTGTAAGGTTAGCTGAGGTGATAAGGGCATCTCATCTCTTCTGGAAGGTTTCCCAACTCTCTGGCATACATCTAAGGCCTTATAGTATTCCTTAGCATCCTTATGTAAATTAGGCCACCAGAGGCCAGCTCTAAGAATCTTCTGCGTTGTTTCTTTCCTTGTGTAGTGTCCTCCTGCGATTCCTTCATGTGCTTTTGCAAGGATCAATGGTCTCTTTGCCTCCATAACACATATCCTCAAGATCTCATTAGGCCCCATTGTGTATAGCTATCCAACTATAAGTGAAAATTCTGCAGCGTGGAATACCAGCTGTTTCTTCTGGATGATTGTATAATCACTCGGTGCCATTCTTGTAGACAGGAACTGGACTATCTCTGCGAAGTGGTCATCAACTCTTCTGATGGCTAGCAGCTATGCATCCGGTAGTGTATCCTCCAAGCTAGTAGGTTCTTCCCCATGCTCTAACCTGGACAGGTGGTCAGGTCCCTTATTCATCCTCCCTAGATTGACCACAATTTCAAAATCATATTCTTGAAATAACAACAGCCATCTGTAGATTCTCCCCCCCAAAACTAGCTTGTTGACTAAGTACTTAAATGCAGAGTGATTAATGAACATATTGAAATGTCCTCCCAACAAGTAGTGTCATAATTTCTGCAGCACATACACCATAACTAATCCTTCTCTCTCAGTGGTGGTGTAATTTATCTCAGCTGTGGAAAGATTCCTGCTAGTAAAGGCTAGAGGGTGGTCGATGTCTCCTTCTCCTGGTTGTGCTAACACTGCTTCTAATGCATTGGATGAGGCATTGAAATGTACATGGAATTCTTTGCTCCAATCTGGGAAAACTGATATTGGCACAGTAACCATCTTCTGCTTTAGTGTGTCGAAGCTCTTCTAGCATTCTTCTATCCATTGAAAATAAAAATATTTATTTAACAACTTCTCCATGGGTGATGTTATCTATGCATACCCTTTGATGAACTTCTTGTAGTATCCTGTATGTCCCAGCGTAGTGTGCAGTTGTCTCACTAAAGTAGGGGGAGGTAGATCAACAATAATGGCGATCTTGGAGGGGTCTACAAGCAACCCCTGCTTGCATACAATATGTCTTAGAAAAACTCCAAAAGGTGATAAAAAGATGCAATTATTTAGATTTAGGGCAATCTGACATTGTCTGCACTTATCCAACATTAGGCTTAAACATTCAATGTGATATTTTAATAAGCTAAAAATAGTCCAATCATCAAAATATGCTTCTAAAAATTGATGTAAAAACTCCTTGAATGATTCGACAACCACCACCTGGAAACGATAGTTGGTGCATTCTTCAGTCCGAAGGGCATCACTGTATACTGGTAAGATCCCCATTCTATTGCAAATGTGGTCTTATGTCGATCTTCCTTGGCAATCCTGATCTGATGGTATCCCGGAAATCCGTTTGTGAAGGAGTAGACCTCATGTCCTCCCACATTGTCTAAGACTTCATCAGTGAATGGTGTAGGAAAGGGATCATGTAAGCATGCATCGTTTAGTTTCCTCAATTCTACACAGATCATTATCTCTCTTGTTTTCTTGTCTTGGACCACCATAGGTTGATCCATTCTGACTCTTCGACATATTCAATGATTCCTACTTCCAGCATTTTGTCAAGCTCAATCTTGACTTTCTCCTTATACTTGGGGTTCAATCTGTAGGGTCTCTAATTGATTTGCCTTGCATCTGGCTTCAAGGGGATCTTCATCTCTCCCATGGGCCCTTTAATTCCCTTCATATCAGTGAACTTGGTTGGAAACAAGTCTTGGTATTCATGTAGTAATTCTGTGATCTTTTCAATAGTGGCCTCATCCGAGTAATCTCCAACATTTGCTAGTTTGGGTGTTTCTTCCGTTCCTATATTGACTTTATTGATTTTAATGGGATTCCCAATGAAATGTAGTTCAACCCTAGGCCCCTCTATGTCTCTCCGTCCCTCATTTTCTACGATGTTCACATTTCGAGGATCATCGTCCTCATCAACATTTATGTTGTAACAATCCTGTAATTTCTGGAAAGGTACAATCCATTCTTCTTCTTCTTTCTCTTCAGGGACGTTAAGTACCTCCTCAAAAAATTTCTTCCTTATAACTTGTAATGCTTGATTGACTGTAGGATGCTGACTTTCAAACAAAAATGTAGTAACAAAGTTCTGAGTCATACCATGCCAATTTGAAGTGGTGAGGCACAGTTCAACTTGTAGATACCAGTTGATAGGCATTGTAGCCAACGTGTTAATGAACTTGTGCACACATTGTTCCTAAGGAATACGGCTCCAGGCTTCCTCGCATCTTCACACATGGTCTTTCGAGAAACTCTGAATTGTATCTCAAACTTCACACCCTTTGATGTTGTCTGAGAATCATGCTATCATCAAAGTGCGACATTGCACCCATTCCATGATGTTATGCTTATGTGTCACCCACCACATCGCTGGAGTAGCTTTCAGTGCTTCATCCAATGCCAACAACCTCTATGGTGCTGGTACAATTTATTCAAATTCTAGTAAAAATGTTTCCAAGTGATTTATACCATCAAATGTGGGTAGGTTACTTATTTCCATGGCGATCCATTGAAATTCCCTGGTCAATCTATCACATCTTCGTGCAAAAAATTCATACATATTATTCTGCCATTTCTCTAGTGATTCTTCTAAGTCTAATGAGCATGCACTCTCACTTAGCCAACTCAAGTTCCCATCGGCTATAGGGTTGATGTAATCATGTTGTCTTGCTGTCAATTTGTAAATATTCTCTAATTCATATGCACGGTCTTCTTCTCTGGTTGGATCTATGTAATTGCAACCTTCGTTAGGATCCAGAGGTGTGATGACCCTAAGGCCATTACGCTCGAATGCCATTCTCCTCTTCTTTAAATCAACAACAATTGAGTTGTTAAAGGCCTAATCAACACCTAACAGTGAAGGATAAGGGAAACTCTCATCCACAATCTCAATGACTTCAAAGTATACAAATGTTCTTACCCTGTTGATGTCTATAGGGACATGTTCCAGTCTTCCAAAAGGAATCACCTATTGTTGACTAGCCATTTTGAGTCAGATAGGGGAGTAAATCAGCTTCAGTTTCCCCATCAATGCCCAGGTCTACTTTGTCATGACATTGACCTCTGATCCCAAGTCAGGGACCACATAATCTATATCGTAGTCCCCAATTTGAACATTCAGGTGTAGCTCCTTGTTTGTTCTTCTCTTCCTTGAAACTTGGTTCAAAGCCCTATTCAGCATAGGGTCCAATCTTCCTATCTCGTACTGACTTATGAGGTGTTGTAGTTCTTGTACAACCTTCCCATCTTTAATTACATCACTAAGTTTATATAAAAATCCTACAATCTTACTTAGCTCTTTTCCCTCTTGAGGCGAAGCAGACTGATCGAATGCCAGAGGCATTCGAAATTCTTTCACTTCTGGTTGTGCCTTCGATGAAGAGCCCCATGATCCTCCAAATTATCTTTGAGCCTCCTCAAATGTCTTGTTCTCCTTCCTCAGATCAAATGATCGTGTCTTCTCTACATCTCTTCCAACCCTTACTCCATTTGTATTCTTTTCTAGATTCGCTCTGTCTTCTCTTGTAGTAGCACCTCCTATTGTGATAACAACAAATATGGGGTCCTCTCCATGAGGTTCAACTGATATCAGTTGCACTTGCGGGTTCCCACCCCGTCTTTCCTGAAGCTTAGCCAACAATGTTGGATATTCCTCAATAACATGTTCGAATGAGTTGTAGTAGCTGCATGTGGTACAAGGGTTCTGATAGTCCCTTGCCAAGTGTCCTAGCTATGTACAGTTGTAACAGATGATCTGTCCTTGAACTTGATCCATACCTCCTCCTCTTTCTCTTCCTCAGAATTCACCACAAGGGTTGAAGTTTCCTCTTCCTGGGGAATTATATTGCGTAGTGTTTCCTTCTTGCTGTACTTCACCTTGAATTTTGTATATATCCTATGACCTTTCATGCATGAGATCATAAGCTCTGCAATCCCTATCATCATGCCCCATCGACTTATAGAATGTGTAATACAGATTTGTGGGTGTCTGGACATATTTTTGCAAATAGTAACATTCACAAGGGCGATGTCAATTTCTACATACCTCGCACCAGGGTAGGGTAACTTTCTTCAAAGGGCTCGGAGCTCCTGAAGCCAAGTACTCATGAAATAGGGGAAAATTCTCCTTATCGTGACCCTCTGACTTGGATATGATACACCAGATGTATTCTCTCTTCTCTTTTCTTTTTTCCTTCTTCATATATTCGACCTACAATGATAAGCTAGCCAACTGACTCAATATTTGACTCATACCTGAGGTGGATTCTCCCATTTGGGTTGATTCTAACTTCATGGAGATCCCCAATGCCTCAGCCTATGAAGTAATCTTTTGTTGCATCAGAGGAACTTTGATGTGTGGCAAGAGGGAAACAATGAACCATTCTTTGTTCTGTTTATCTGGGATCCGAAAAATCATATGGCCTGTCAAGGTCTTAAACCTCTGATCAAACTCCCAAACAGGTTCAACTACTCTTTGCTTGATTTCCTTCAGCTCTGTGATGCATTGTGAATCTGACTTAGGTTTCTTGAATTTGGAAATCAATGCAGTATTAATTTCATTCAGCGGTTTAGGCTATACAACTCTTTTAACAAACTTCACGTACTAGCTCAGTGCGCGGTCTCTCAGGGTAGTACTAAACTGAGCTCGCTTAGCATTTCATCAGTGATATTCTTAATGCTCCACACATCTTCGCATAGAAACCAATGATGACCAGGATCTTCAGATCCATCTCCTTTAAAGGTGGGTAGCCTCATCTCGTCTACCATAGATATTCCTAGACTTCCTGACTGAATAGGCACTGAACTGCTTGTACCAGTGCTATGAGTTCTCTGATAACTTAGGTTACTCTAGTTACTTATTGCTGCTAAAACAATAGGAGGAGTGGGAGTACTTACTTTGACAATAGGAATAGTCCCTGAAGTCTCCGATTCTTCTCGTCAAGGTTCTTTAGTCTTTCCTTCCTCTGCCCTAGCAGATTCTGAATTCTCCTTGTTCAATAGTTCTTCTTCTTCCTCACTGTAGAACCCTTTGTACTGTACTAGTAGTTCATGATTCTCCTCAAACAAGTTCACCAAAATAACTTCTCTGAATGATCTCCCACTGCACGTATGTCCAACCTCTGTGTCGCTGTCATTGTCTGAATTCTTGAACATCAACTTTTCAGTCCGATTGACTATTGTATCTTCAAGATGCTCTTAAAAATTTTCCTTGAGGTCCCTTAAATAAATATCTCTCCACTTGGCTGTATCAATCTACTCTATAAAAAAAAAACTTACTAATATAACCTCCGATCATGCTATCAAACCAACGATCTACTTCTCTTGACATGGTGTTGTTAACTCTCTTGACCTTATTGACCAGTGCTGTCGTCCAAACCATAGGTGGTTTGAGTCTGATCTCAAATTGGGTATCTGCTAATCTTGCTAGCCACTCGTATAGCTATTGATGAATTCCTCCAAAGATGATCTCGTGTATATCAGTAAAGATATATCTTTCCAACCAATCCTCTGTACTAATATTAGGGTTTCTATTCTGTGCTTTGATGAAGTCTCTCTCTTGTTCTTCTATCCACTTCTGAATTTATATCTTCGATAAAACCACCTTGACATTCCCTCAAGAAGATCCCAGTCCTGACAATGAAACCATTTGTTGGCACAGGGGCAGACCCAGGGTTCATCTCTAACATCGCACCAACAAGCCCTAACTACTGGCCCTTTTGGCAACACCCGCGTTGCAGATGCAGTCTCACCCGAAGTAGAAATAGGGGGTTGCACGACACAAGTGTCTACAACCAGAAGGAATGCAAAGTGGATTCAAAACCAATAACACACAAAATCTAGATCTAGATCTTCTCTATCACTCTTAAACTCACCTCGCAAGTTATATCTCAAATCTACTTTAGTAATCACAATAAAATCTTAGTAAATGACAAATAATCATAACATCAATCACACATAACACAAGATATATGTGGTTCACCCTCTCTCTAGGGCTACATCCACAAAACTGTTCGTTATAATATATTATATGAAATCATACAGTTCTATCTGTGCACTTAGCTGCAAATATCTCTTCTTATCTCTCTCTCTCTCCCCTCCCTACTCACCCAGCTGTAGGATTGATCTTCACACCCAGCTGAAGATCTTACAATACGACTCAATATTGCTCACACAATATCCTTTTCTCAATGAAACAAAAACTGATCAATGCCCAACAACAACCCTTCCCCTCTCATCTAGGTCTTTATTTATACATTACATTGACTCTCAGATAGCCTTAGGCTGAAACCTAAGTGTCAAAACCCTATATGCCAAAACCCTAGGTGTCTAAAACCCTAGGTCAACTTGACCCAGATTTTTAGGGCTTCGCCAACCTATCTTTCCTTCTTTCCCACGATGTGTTCCAAAGCACCCATTGACATCTTCTTCCACTTGTTGAGTTGTCCACGATCCATCTATCTTGCTGATCTCTCTTCCTCGACCTTCTCGTCCAATGGCTAGTTCTCCCGTACTTTGCTTCGTCTTTTCTTCTCCTTCAACCCACTTCAACCCAATCTCAGTCACTGTGTCTTCCACATAGTTCATAACTTTTCCTTCCTTCTTCCTTGTTCTTCACTTTCTTGCTTATTCCATACCCAAGGGCCAAAAGTGGGTCACAAATTTACAAGAAAATTTTGAATTTAAAATTTATGATGATGTCTCATGAATTTTTATATGCCTGTGATACGGGTGAGAAGAAAAGATCTATCCAGAAAGGAAAAATGATGAAAAATGGCTACTGCTGAGTCATGAGAACCCCGTGGTAATCCATGATCACCTAGAATATTTTGCGTTGAGGTAACACAAGCCATAGGGACGCCTAGGCAGAGCAATTCTGAGGGATGCCTCAAGTGTAAGGCTCGACAAAGTCTCTGGAATTCTTCCTGTGCGAGAAAACCTTGGAAAGGCAAGATGGATCACCGGAGGGAATGCATAGTAGAGAATGGCATGCTTGAGCCTGGGCTTGGAGGGTGAGTAACCGCAAGGAAGATGAGACCTTGATAGTTCTTGTAAACTATTGATTGGGATCATGCACACAATGGGTAGTTCTTCCTATGTGAGAAAACCTTGGCACGATAAGATGGATCACCCAAGGGACTGTATAGCAAAGAAGGGGATGTCTGAGCCTGGGCTTGGAAGGTGAGTGACCACAAGGAAGATGATACCTTGATAGTTCTTGTAAACTATTGATTGGGATCATGCACACAATGGGTAGTTCTTCCTGTGCGATAAAACCTTGGAAAGGCAAGATGGATCACCTGAGGGACTGTATAACAGAGAAGGGGATGCCTGAGCCTAGGCCTAGAGGGTGAGTGACCGCAAGGAAGATGAGACCTTGATAGTTCTTGTAAACTATTGACTGGGATCATGCACCCAATGGGTATGTCAAGGAAAATCAATGAGCCTGGATAACAAAACAACCATGTGGATACAAATCCACAAACTGCGCAAATAATTATTGTACTAAGATTATGAAATTTTTCTAGAATTTTTTATGCAATGTTTTCACATAAGACTATGATTAAAGTGCTTGTTGTCCAAGAATTATGAAAATCAGGTGACCAAGATTAAGGGTCTAAAAAAAGGACCTGACCGAGAAAGAAGGAACAAGATTTCTGAAACAGTTGAATGAGAAAGGCATGACAGGTGTTTTTGAGAAAGAACATCGAGGACAATGTTCCTTTAAGGGGGAGGGAATTGTAACACCCTTGTTCCCCCCAGCTTGTAATTAATAATAAAATAGGATTACCATGATAAGGCATGTGGACAATGTAAATGTGTTATTGTTAAACTGCCCATAACTGACTGTTGGGGGCGAAGCCTTGAAGTATGAGCCATGATATCTCTAGAGAAAAGAAATCAGTTAAGGAAGAGAGGACCAGTGCTTGAATTATCAACCACCCCCATGAATGGAAGCATGGTATAGCTACATAATGTCAGCCCGAAGTAACACAGAGACCTACAGACCCGAGCTCCCTTTTGAAAAAAGGAACAGGACAGGTCAGAAACCTTCCAAAGGAGGGAAGGTAGGATACATACACGCACACTGAAAGAGTGGAAGATGAGAAGAGAGCACAATCTCATAAGGGAGATGTGTGAACCCAAAGGAAGTGCAGAGAACACAACCTGAAGGACTCGAACATGAGCTTGATGCTGAGGAAGCATCTGATAAACCTCACAGGGTCGCGATGGCAAAGAGAGTCTTTCTGAGAAATGGCGTAAGTTCCCTAGTGATATCATGGCTTAGCACGGGGGTGGACAGAGTGCTAAGAATGAATGCCTTTGAGCCTATGGCTGGTTGGAAAGGCACACACCCACAGTAAGTTAGTTGGATGCAAATTGTAATAGATAAGTATTCTCATACCCTATGAAATTGAGCTATAATTGTGTAATAAAATTAGATATACTATGAATGACCCAAGGATGGATATGTTTTCTTAATGATTTATATTGTATCCCTTTTTGGTTCCTTATTGATTGTGTAATTAGGAAAGTAAGAAATTATATGGATTGGACATGTTTTGTATTCATAAATGGTTGTGCCCTGTGGTGGCTTAAGCTAGATCCACGAACTGTGAGTTCGTCGACCTTGGGCACAGTTTCACGTACGCATGTCGACACTCCTAGTTGTTCTGAGTCCCTTAGAGGAGGGAGTCTGTTAAAACTTAGGAGAGATAGTGCACGTATGCACATGCTCTCTGCGAGGTAGGCAGAGACCGAGAACCACATAAGTTCTAGAATTGAGGAATGAGCGTAAGGGGTGCGTTGAAGAATTCTTCCAAGCATTAAGTTCAAGAGAAAGAGCGCAAAGCTCTTAATCATTTCAAAGCTAATGAAGCTCAGGAAGAACAACAAGGTTGAAGTATCAAAAGGGAAGGTATCTTGTTTGGAAGATGAATGGATGAAATCTGTTTGGAAGAAGCCATGGTCTGTTGTGACCGTTGGGTACGGGAAAGAGTGTGGGAGTTAACCCTGGAGTCATTCAGACTTCGCGAGTTTGGCGAACTGAGCGAGTTTGTCGTAAGGGAGGTAAAATCCCCGAAGTTCCAAAGTCCTGAAGTTAACTCTGAGCCTTAGATATGAGGATGCCCGAGAACCATCCCGACCGTCAGATCTAGAAGGTAGATGATAGTCAAGTTACCAGAACTACCCATGACTTAAGAATCTGACAGCGGACGTGTTAGTGCATAGTCCACAATCAACCTACGTCATTGATATCGTTGGGAATGGAAGATCAATGACTAGGATTAGACTAGAGTCGAGTGAGCACTCCCCTGATTGTGGAGGTTGAACCCCACAATCACTGCAAGCTGTCGATCTATGAATGGAGATCGAGGGTGGGGAATCATTGCGGACCGTGAAAGTGAAAGTAGTGTACGCGCTAGTTCATGGCCCACAATTCACCAATGTCGTTTATCTCGTCGGGCTGGAAGATCAACAATTCTGGTTAGACCAAGTTGGGCAAGCACTTTCCAGATTATGGAGGTCAAACTCTCTAATAAAGAGCATGCATGTTGGGGCCCCGCAATTACTGTGAACCTTCGATCGTCATTGAACTTCGATCTGAGTTTGACAAGATCCCTGAAACGCAAGGAGTGAGTGGGAAATCAAAATATTCAAGGAGATCAATCTCGGAAGAGATAAGCACTTTTTAGAAGTGCAAATGAGGTCCAAGAGATAGACTCGTAGGGGGAACAAAGGCCGAGGCCTTTGAATACTTAGAAAATATTCTAAGCTAGAGGAAATCAAAAGATCAGGAGGAAGAGTGTCAGTAGTCGTTGGATCGTAGCACAGAGGACCAACAATCATCTGATCAAGGCAAGGTGCACAAACCTTAGTTCTTTGTATTCACAAGGAAGTGAACATACCAAAGTTACAAAGTCTCAAAGTAATGTAAGGCCGTTCATCATCAGAAGAAGGAAATCATGACCATTCATCGTTAGGAGACACGTGTCAATAGATTGTGAGCTTCGGATAATCTCTTCGAGAAGTTTCAGTTGAGATTTGAGACTCCCAAAATCTGAAGATCCAAAGTAAACGTCAACCGTCAGATCCAGAGGATAGGTAGCGTAAGCCTATAGACTCCGGGTAATGACCTGAAGTAAACGTCAACTGTCGGATCCAGAGGATAGGTGGCATAAGTCTACAGACTCCGGGTAAAGACCCAAAGTAGGTCCCGGCTGTTGATCGCCAGGAGGGGTACGTATCGATAGATTGAAGTTTCCCGATGAATGCACTTCGAAAGGAAATGAGTGTGTAGAAGCTTGAAACTCCCTAAATCCAAAGAGCTGAGGTAGATCATGTCCATTGGCCGATAGGAGATATGTGTCAATAAATCAGAGACTTCGGGGAAAACTTCTTCAAGGTTTCCAAGTGAGGAGTGAGACAAAATCTCGAATCCCTGAAAGAAGAAGAGATGGAAAGCTGAAGAGAGTCTCGAGGGTAGATCCAGAAGGGTGCGTGGCGACAGATCATGAACTCTGGGTGGAAGCACTCCAGGAGAACGTGAAGGAGAAGAGTTTGAAATCGCCGAAGCCCAAATAGTCTAAGCAACTAGGAGCCGTCAATTTGTGAGAGGACACATGTCATTAGATCGCGCACTCTGGGTAAAACCATTCTAGGAGAAACAGAGAGTGAGGAAAACTGAGATCTAAGATCTTAGAAGGCCAAAGTCTCGAAGGAGACAAGGGTCATTGGTTCAAAAAGGACACGCGCTAATATATCGGGAGCTCCGGGTGAACCGTACTGGGGTTTCAGTTGAAAATTGAGACGACTGAACCCCGAAGACCTGAAGTGAATCTAGACTGTTTGATCCAGAATACACATGGCACAAATTTGTGAACTTCGCATAAAACACTGTAGTGAATCTCAACTGTCCGATTGAAGTGGACACGTGGCATAAATCTGCATACTTCTAGGAAAGGTGAAAGTTGAGACTTGAAGAGTTTGAAGCTTGAAGATCCGAAGGGATTTCAACCATCAGATCAGAGGGAGACATGTTAGTGGATCGTCAACTCCGGGTAAAATCTAGTGGGGAAAGGGTTTGAGAGTTGAAACTCCTGAAGCCCGAATCACGAATAAAATCATGACCATTGATTTAGAAGTGTTAGATCTGATCCATAGAATTCGAAAGGAAAGATATGAGACATCATTTCAAAAGAACTGTCAAGATCGTGAGATCGACGGTCCCATCACATTGCGGGAATCGAAGGTGCATGAACTTTAAAAGTTGAGGGTGAGCCACAATCTAGACCATGGTTTTGGAGAAAGGACACATGGAGGCTCGAGATGAATTGTGGGGCGAAAGGTAGTTGGTTTCAAAGAACCCTTGGTCACACCTGCAATCATGTGGTTACGTGAAGACATCGCCCAAGGTCATGTCAAGGAGGGGCTTATTAGAAATGGGGCTAGAACCCAAACTTAGAGATTTTGCAAGTGCAAAGGGGAAGGTCGTGGGTAGCATTAGACCTACACCCGGAAGTCGAAAGGGTCTTTGTTTAATTACAAAATGAGACCATCAAGGTCTCATAGATCCATTTGTCTTAAGAATCAGAGATCCTTGACCGGGAGGTCGAACTGGTTCCCCGACTTTCCAAATTAGAAACCATGGATGGAGAATCCGTCCTTTAAGGAAAGTGAATTTTTTTTTTTGCCTCATCGTGGGTGTGTTACATTTCTCCACTGAATGGTTACTCTTCCAGTCCCTATGGAGAACTTGATTGATGCCTCCTGCATATCATGGTTTCATCATTGAGTCTATGCTACTAGAGTCTTTTGTATGTCTCATGCTCTTGTTTAAAGGAAGTTTATCAACCTGTGTCGGTTGTTTCTCAGAACTCTTGACTTTGCATGTTGGCCATACCCTCAGTTTGTCTCAGAATCACATGATGTTGTAGTCCAATCATGCACCCTGGTCCTACTTTCATCATTGGTAGGTAACCTTGAACCCAACAATCGACATTTCATCATTGGTTGTTGACTGGGTGGTTTCCCTTGTGTTTGATGGTAAGACATCTATTCACACATTGGGATTCATGTAGTGTCTTGGATTCCATTAGCCTTATTGGTGGTTTCCTCGTCTTTGTCAGCAATTTTCCTCTTTGGTTTCTATTCATAGGGTCTTTTTTGTGTACCGCTTTCACTTGGCACACACGAAAGACACACAGGTTCATTGGTTCATGAACATGTTCTTCGTCCGATTTCCTCCAAATCATGAAGCTCCTGCTTTGTACCTCGTGTTGAATGATGAGAGATGCCTGAATGCTCTCCTTTCAATGGGTCTCCTTCCATTTACTTTAGCTCATTTATTCTGGAAATGAGACCTAGAGAATTATGAGTACCTTGAGGCTTGTAGTCATTAGTGGCAGGTTCTCTTGCCATCAACGGTTGGGAATACATCAATGTCTCCTGATCGATGGATTATTTAGGTGTTCGACCCGAGTACTTTATTCACACTTCTAAGAATGTACTCGATGCCTTGATACCTACTTTGATTATCGGTAGGCTGTCTCTCATTTATTAATGGTATACCTCAATGACCGGTAATCAAACGATGTCTCATTATGTTCGACCTCAACTCCTTTATTCACATGATGTAGACTTTCACCTTTGGCAGATTGTGTAGAAGACTTGAAGACATCAGTATGTGGCTGCAAATTTACTGAGTTGTTTCTTCCCTTTCACTGGACCAATACCTATATGACTTTAGTGATCATGGGAGATCAGATTGTAATCCATTGTATACAGATATCTTCAGATTGATTTTGAGGCTAGTTCTACTGGGCCTTGTTCGTGACTATGATAGCCTTTGGCATGAAACCACACTTGTATTCTCCTATTCATGGCCATGGACATTTATTTGGTATATTTTCACATGGATCTGAAGTGTAATTCAAAATTGGCAGCCATGTATGCAAAGTTAGTACATAATGTAATGAGAAACTAGTTCTTCTAGCTGGTTCCCCATCACTCCACTTCTTGGTTTTTATAATGTATTTAGGCCATCAAAGACACTCCTTTGACCTCACACATTAGGGGGCATCTGTTATAGAGATATTTCCCTCACCCTATGCAATCTTGCACAAAGGGACTTTTTCCATTTCCCTATGCAGACTTTTCATCCCTTTTTGCAAATCCCAGAGCTAAAAAATACATTTTTTCCACATGTATGCACCTTGCCTACTATACAACATGCGTATACGTAGGCTGCACCACTACAACCCATGTACATCGATATTTGTGCCCAAAAATGAAAAATGGTGTCGGGTTTCCATGTCACGACAGGACATCTATGATCCTTGGCCTTCCATATACTAGAAACTTTCTGACTTGGACCTTGAGTTCCATTTGAAGGCTATAAATGGGCCAATTCCAAGCTATGGAAAGAAGGAGAAATAATTCAACTTTGAAAGAAAAGTTACTCTGGAGAAATTATTCACTTCATATTGAGTCTGCATCCCTTTGTCCTTTAAGTCTTAACACAGTGTTCAACCTCCAAGCTCTTCCCTTATTGATTGGGAACTTTATTGTCTCTCTTCTATGAGCTTCCCTTTGATGGAGGATTGAAGTGGTGGAGGCCCAGCTGGAAGGAACTTAGTTTCTCAAATCCTAACCGTGCCGACACAGAAGTCAGTAACTTTTTCACTTCTGTTGATCATATATTAATAGAAATACTCTTTTCCCATCCAATTTATATCTTGCAAATATTTGAATTATTAGTCCATGGGCATATTTGTTATGTATATTAGTGGATTATGCTATTGAATGTGCTAACATCATATATCATCACCATATGCTTTCTTTGCTTGGTTGTTGAGGAATAGTTGCAGGTATATTGCTTTGGGTCAAGTGCTCAATGGTGGACTTCATCAAACGTCTGGATGAGGTACACCTTTTACTTTGTCTTGCTAGCATATTCTTTTATATAGCATACTTGAGAATATAGTTGATTTCTGCAGTCATTTCTATGTGTTGAGGTTTACCCGTAGCCATAGAGATATTTTCCTCGTAACACACCATTCGAATCTTTTCATGGAAACTTCAAGACTTCTACATGTGTATTCAATTCAACTTCATAAAATTACAATTCAAGTTTCGAATAGCTAAAATCCGTGCCCTTACACTTCTGCCAACCCTTAATACATTTGGAAGTCCTAATATTTATACAAGTTTGAGTTCCTTCTGTTTGAAACCAATTACAATGATTGGAATGAAATGTTTCATTTTCTGAAACTGATTACAATAATCACAAGGGACAATTTCGGTTTTGAAACCAATTACAATGATTAGCAAGAAGACGTTTCATGATCCGACTTATGACTCCTCTGACACTTCAGTCCCATACTTTTTCCACTTGTTATCTTTTGGTATCTCACTTGATCTTCCATCTTCAGTGACACTTGGACATCATCTACTGGACCCTGGAAAAATGCACTTTGTCTTACCTAGCCATACTATCTCCTTCCATTGCAAGTCATAAGTGTCAATCATTCATGGAAATCTGCACAGGAGATCTAGCTAAAACATGCACAAACAAATCTTATCAAGGAAAGGAAGAGAGATACACAATGAAGAATGGGAATCAATGTATATTATGATCTTATCAATGAGTAACGAGATTCACTCATATAGGCAATGACATCCTATAATTAGGAATGCATGCATAATAGTGATGGTCTAAGATTAGAAAGTCTAAAATAGAACTAGTGAGTTAACTCCCAATGAACTAGTGTTAAAGTCTAAAATAGAACTAGTCAATTAACTCCCATTGAACTAGTGTGCTGAAAATATAAATTTCTCCAACAACCCCCCTGAACATCACTATGGAGTAAAAAATGAGTCTCGACTACTAAGCCATTTTAGGTACTCATGTACAATGCAACTAATGAAAACTGAATAAAAACAAGGAAAGAGGGAAAACCACGTGGGAACAAAACCCCCCCTCAAGAGATAATGTATCAAAAGAAGAAAATGGCAGTTTCTAGGAAACTGTGTTCTTCACTGCAAGATGACCTGCAAAGTCTGAAAATTCTGCTCACTAGAATTGTTCGTGAAGATGTAGAAATCTTTATGGATTTGATGAAGTCCTTTGGCAACCTGTCGGGCCTTGTACCTCTTGATCTTGTGGACCCATCTGCACCTGAAAATATTCCTTTCTGGTGGAAGTGGAACCAGATTCCAAGTCTGGTTCTGTAGGAGTGATTCATACTCCTTTTGTATGGATTTTTGCCATAATAGATTTCCCACAACCCTATTGTAGTTCTGTGGATCAGTAGATTGAACTATATAGTAATGCATGGGCATCGCAGGTTCTGAAGTTGAAAGTACATGAGAAGGCTCCTCATGATGAGATTGATTCATCCTCGAATCCAATGGATTCCCTGCAAGGTTTCCTACTTCCTGAAGTGTGGCTTGTTTCTTCTTGGGCATATGCTAAAGCTTCGACATTGGCTTCTTATCTGGCTGTACTACTTGCTTATTTCCATGTATAGAATATGAGTGTATGGAATCATCTCTGATGTCTGAAATTGATGGAAGCACAAGAGTATATGCATGTTGCATTGGAGGTGCATGCAAAGTACTCTCCTTATGTGTAAGTAGAAAAGACGAGTCATCGTCAGAAAACTTAGTGAATTTATACAACCTTGACTTGTGATCCACCTCACCAATTCAAATAATGGAATTGTCATGCATGTCAATTACTGAAACTGAATCTGATGTAAATTCAACCTTTTTACCTTTCTGAGTGATCTGATAAACTAAGAGCAGATTCATAGAAAGCTTTGAAACATGGACAACATTCTGAAAACTTCCATTGTGGAGTTCCACTCTCCCTTCTCCTGCTACTGCTACTGGAGTATCATCCCCCATAAGAATAGGGGGTCTTGAGCATGGACTCAAGGAAGATAAAACTTCCTCTTTTTCTGCCATATGATGTGATGCACCAGAATCTATAATCCATGAATCAGATGAGGAATTAATTGCAACTAGAGCATGATGATTACCTTTCTTAGGCACATGGTCTTCTTCCTTCTTCTTATTGGCTCATTCAGGAATGAAGTCTCCAAGATTATTCTTCTTAAGTACCTGTTTCATAATATCAATCTTCTTCTCCATGCATGTGGATTCTTCATGATTTGGTTTATTGCAATATGGGCACTGCTTTCCCTTCTTCTTCTTCCCTTTGGAATTTGAAGAATCTTTGTAACATGAAGAATCATTAAAGGGTTTGGAATATCCCTCCTTCCCGTTTTGTTTGGATGACCCTTTTCCATCATGCATGGTGAGTGCATGTGCTTTGGGATCTTTCATGAGGCCCATCTGTATGAGTTTTGTTTACTCTTGTATAAGAGACTCAATGAACTAAGCCAACATAGGCATTTTCCAATTTGTTCCAAAAAGACATCTGCCAGAATGGAAATTGGAGACATATACAACGTATTCTGGTCCTAGCTTGGCCAAGATTGTTAGAATAAGTTGTTTCTCTTGTGTAGACTTATCAATACCACATTCACCCAAGCTCAATAGAAAAGATTTAAATTTAGTAAAAAAATCTTGTATATTATCAAAACTTTTAGGGTCTAAGGTATTCAACTCTACCTCAAGCATATGACCTCGCATCTCATCCTGCTAGCATATGACCTCGCATCTCATCCTGCTTTCCAAAGAGTCCTTCCAAGGTGGTCCAGATCTTGTTTGGAATCTTGCATGCGACAACATGAAACCATAGATTAGTGGAGATTAACTCAAGAAGTAGTCATGTGGCCTCATCCTTACAGTTCGCCCATCTCATCTTCTCAATTGAGGTTATGTTTCTGTCGCCATCGTCAACTTATACAGTCCTTTCCTTCTAAGTTGGAATTCTGACTTGGGATTCCAATCAAAATAATTGTTTGGTGTGAGGTTTACCGCCAAGTTTGTCTGTATAAAAATTTTCCTATCCATCTCTCCCACTATTTCTAAGAACCCCTAAAAATTTACTCTCAATCTGCAAGTGAAAAATTAAGAAATCATGACAGAAAGGGCACTTTAAGTGAAAAGTCGTATCAGTTTCAAGAGATGATATTCCAACTTACGTTTTGATCAAATGGTGAGGAATCTCTCCAAACGGTTGAAAACCCACTTGCAGAATGGGTCGATTTACTTCCTACATGAGCTGTTTCCTCAAAAACTTAACATTTTGGGAGCAATCACTGTAGAAAGGTACGACCACAGATTCATATCAGTTTTAGGAGGCTATCTTGCAGCTTACTTTCTGAGTAACTGGTAAGGAATCTCACCAAACGATTGAAAACCCACTTGATGAATGGGTCGATTTACCTCTCATGTAGTCTTTTTCCTCAAAACATTAATACTTTTGGAGAAATAACTGCTGAACGGTATGACCACGGATTTAGCTCGTCGAAACTCTGATTTTTCTTTTTCTTTTGCTTGTATGGCTTGCTCCAAGCAACGTAGCTCTGATACCATGTCAGTTTTTCATGGAAACCTACACAAGAGATTTAGCTAAAACATGCACAAACAAAGCTTCTCAAGAAAAGGAGGAGAGATACACAATGAAGAATGGGAATCAATGTATATTATGATCTTATCAATGAGTGAGTGATCTTCACTCATATAGGCAATGACATCTTATAATTAGGAGTGCATGCATAATAGTGATGGTATAACATTAGAAAGTCTAAAATAGAACTAGTCAGTTAACTCCCAATGAACTAGTGTTAAAGTTTAAAATATAACTAGTCGGTTAACACCCACTGAACTAGTGTTACGCCCACTGAACTAGTGTGTTGAAAATATAAATTTCTCCAACAAGAAGGGATATCATAATCTATCATTTCTTTGATCAGGATCTCTAGGTAAATGCAAGAGGCATATGTAATAACTGTTACTCCAATTTTGACTGCTTTGAATTGATTCAGAATCTCAAAGTCTGTAATCAGATGCTCCACTAGTGTAGCTCCTTTCATATTTTCCTCCATGGTTTCGAATTTGGAATGATCCATCCTGCACTGCATGAGGCGAGCATTGTATTTTTCCTGATCATATAAATTTCCTTTTCCATCCCAAAATGGTGGGAGGCCTTTGATAAACAACTCTTCAAACAAATCCTTGAACTCTTGCACACTTTGCTCCATATGTGTTGCCTTGGTTTGGACTGATTTCAACCGGTTATGTTTAGAAATAACCCTCCTGGCCCAGATAATCAATGTGGTTCTGTCTTTAACTCCAATAGTCTGAATTTATATATTAGGAATGGAGTTGAGTAGATTTATGGCATTTTGGGCCCATTCTGATGGCTTCTTTGCTAAAGTCTCATTTACAACAGTGCACTTGCTTCTGGCTGTGATGGCCATGCCATCTTTATCATTTATGAAATTCAAATACACTCTGAATTTGGAAGCTTCAACAACTATAGAGTCCCATATGATGTGCTTGGATCCCTGCAACAAGCCTTTGCCTCTCAATCTCATCTTAAACTTATCTATCCTTTCCTGCAAGGCTCCATTCTCCTTTTGAAATTGAGCCATTTTTTCATCCTTTGCTTGCATCTCTTGCTTTAATTTCTCTATGCTCCCTTTTAACCCTTTGATTTCTCCTTCTTTCAGGCTAACCTGTGACATAGCCTGGAAAAGTCCTACAGTGTTTGGCCCAACTTCTGTAGTAGGAGGTACAACTACAGCCTTGTTCAATAATTCTGTTTGTCCTTGTGACCAATTCACCTTTTCTTCTTCTAGCTGCAATGCCTTAGTATTGTAGTCCAATGCCTCTTGATGAGGTGTTTCATTTTCCTATTCTAGAGAAACCAATTCCGTTGTTTGTGGATGCTCTGTGGTAGACATTTTCAGTTCCTTCTTCAAGCTTTGAATCAATTTGTGCTTTTCATCTGATGAGGATTTCACCCCTTAGGGGCCTTCAGATTCCAACCTCTTGACTCGAGTCTACCAAGATCTTCTAGATGATTTTTCTTGCCTCAACTGCCCTTCCAATTTCATTGCATAAGATGAGAGCTTTGAATTCTTCAGGCTTAAACTCAGGTAATCAGAATACAACATATCATTGGTGTTCTTATGGATTTTGAGCTTGTCTGGAGCACTGATGTTGTCATACCTTATCTTTATCTCAGATACTTTATCTTCATATGCAACTACAATGTTAAAGGTACTCTTTTCAATATCCCTTACTATGAATAGGGAAGATTTATGCTAAGAAATATTTTCCAATTCAGGGACTAAATCCCTCGTCTGACTTAGAGCTAGGTTTCCCTTCTCAGCATAATGTTTTTCCAAATCTTCTTTAGATTGATAAGCTGCCCCATATGTCTTATCAAAGATGTGTTTTTTGTTGCTAAAGGTTCTTGAGCTTCCTTCACTCTGGATTTTTCTTTCCTTTTAAAACTCTACAGTGCTGGTGCCACTTTCCACCATATCTTGATTAACCTGTTCTCTGGGCTCTTCCTCCTCCAAATCTACTATCCATGGAGACTATCCAATTCTTCATATTTTTAGGAGCAGTCTGCTGATCACTGGTGCCCATGGCCTCAAATTTGATTCTCTTGTTGTAAACACTCACCTTTGCAACTTTGACTATTAGTTTCTAAGGGGCTTGTTGTGTTTGACTTTGTTGCAGGGCTACCTCCACTTGCTGTGTTTGAGTTGGTTGCAATATGGCTTCCATATTAGCACATACTTCTAGGTTTTCCAGCTTATCAAAACCCTCAACATTTTCATGCTCATAAGGGGCCTATTTTTTCATCAATATTCTCCTGGATATGATCTGGTGTGGATCATATATTCTTCTCTATAGCTGTGAAAAACAAAACTCTTTAAGATTTTCCTGAATCTGAGATAGCCATGACCTAGTTTTGACAATGAAGGGGCCAACGATAAAAGGGAATTTGAGGTTGGAGGCTTTGCACAACTTTAGGAAATGATCTGTATCAGATATAATCCTTTGCCCGATGAATTCAAGGGAAAAGAATCCGGGGGTCAGAAAGATAGGCAATAGATAGGGGGATTCATGACAACCATAAACCCATATTACAATTGAGTGCATGAAAAGTACCCAATCCCCCACTCCGTTTTCTGGATTTGGCTGTAGATAGCTCCTCATGCCATCCAATATTCTAGGTAGGATAGTGTTGAATATCAAACTGTACACTCTAGACATGACTTTGTTGATGAAGATGAGAAATGTGATCCTTTTACATTTTGTTGATATAAAGGTTGCTTCAGGAAATTCTCTCTTATTGGTTTCTAGGAAATTATTCA
>ML796153.1:739315-753255 GCA_009831015.1 Picea engelmannii | reverse complement strand
TGAAGAGTCACCTTTTAAAATAAAAAACGTAACTTTCATTGGAGAGAGGAAAAGGAGGGCGTAACTCCCTTGGAGGGCATTCCTTTTGGTCAAAATTCAACCCAAACTTAAGTATGGGTGAGGTGGAGTGATAAGGATCACTTATAGGAATTAAAAGAAGGTTAAATGAAGTGAAAAATTAGGAGAGGGGGCCACACCAAAGTCACAATTTAATTAAAAAGTGAAAAACGTCAATCCCCTTAGGGGGGCGCAACTTTTGAGTGTGGGGGTTGGAAAAGGGGTTAGAAAGGGTTGAAAAAGGTTGGGAGGCTAAGGTTATGCTTAGGGAGTATCTCTCTAACCATCATTTCAACATTTCACATCATCTAACTCATTATTACAATTTTTACATTTGCCATGTTTAGACTTTCGCAATTAAAATTGCTGTTATAGACTGACTGACACTCTAGGTGGACTAACCCATGGCTAAAGTTGTCCGACCGAGCTAAAAATTAGTCCAAGGATGTAGGAGGTGCTATTCCATTTCTTTTGAGCACAAATACCCCTATCAAAAGTCCAAGGATCCAGTTTTTACAATATTTTCTCAAAAATAATTAATTAATTAAATAATTAAACCTCCAAACTTAGGAAAATTTAATTAAAAATTAATTAATTAAATAATTAAACCTCCAAACTTAGGGAAATTTAATTAAAAATTAATTAATTAAAAAAAACTAACCTAGACTCGACGGAATTCCGTGAAACTTTCTATGATGTCTTGCATGGTCATTTACAATGAATTCCCAACATAGTTAACCAAAACATAGGCCCACTGCAACGCCGTTCACCACTTTGGAGGACATATGTAAAGTGAGAGGGAAAAAATCAAGGGAAATCATTAAGGCTGGAAGGCCCAATGATAACCTGAGGATAAAAAACCCTCGGTGAAAGGAACTCTCCCAGTGAACCGATGCCAAGGTAACTGACCTAGACATGACTCATGCATACCTATTACACTATTAACCCATGTAGGGGTGCGGAAATTCCAAGTACAAAAATAAGTGCTGGGCCAAACACAACCCTGTAGAACCAAAAGTCTTCAACAATATGGGCATCTGATGATGCATCTCTTCATGGAACATGAGTTGAACACTGGTGCTAAATGGGCGGTCAACACTTGCCTCAGCCAAGTGCACCTCCTGGTAAGGTCAAAATTCGATTTCAAGCATTTTCAATTTTTGGTTATTTTCATTGCCGCAAGTACAAGATGTCTGCAAGCACAAAGCTTGTTGAGAAACTAGAAGGCATAGACAACTTCCGTGCCTAGAAGTATAGGATCAGTCTGATTCTTGTAGAGAATGATCTATCAAGATTTATCAAAGAAGAAGTGGAGGAACCTGAAGATGCCGTAGAGAAAGCGAAGCATCAGAAGGACTCAATCAGGGCTCAAAGAATCATTGCATATTCAATCAAAGACCACCCGATCCTATATGTATCGTCCAAGAAAACTCTGAAGGAGATGTTTGATGCTTTAAGCAAACTATATGAAGGAAAGAACATCAATCGAAACATGAATCTAAGAACTCAGTTGAAGAATACCAAGATGCAGAAAGGAGAAATGATTCAAGAATATTTCTCCTGAATCTCAGAAATAAAAGAACAGTTGAAAGAAATTGGAGACACCATCGACGAAGATGAATTTGTAATAATAGCCCTAAATGGTCTCGCAAGATCTTGGGATGCCTTCATCTAGTCAGTATGTGGCAGAAAGGAGAAACTACAGTTTGAGAGCCTATGGGAAGAATGCACCCAAGAAGAGACAAGGGTAGCCAACCATGAAGCACTACTAGCAAGGGATGAGGATCAAGCCCTAGCTACTCATACAAAAGGAGGAAGGAAGAAACCCTACTTCAAAAGGGAATCTCATAGAGAACCGCAACCATCAAACAAGTTCAACAACCAAGAATCTCATTCAAGAAATTTTTAGAAGAAAGGACAACGCAAGGGACGAGATCTCTCATCTATACAATGTTATTATTGTGATAATATGGGACACAAAGAAAATAATTGTCCTGTAAGAAGAGAAGAATACAAGAGGAAGCACAAAAGGCAACATGCTCACATTGCTGAAGATGAAGAACCACCTATGAAGATGATCAAGGACCATGTCTTGATCTCAGCTCTCTCAAGATCTATATCACTTGGAGAGGACACGTGGCTCATTGATAGCAGTGCATCAAAGCATATGACGGGTAAGAAAAGTACTCTCTCTTGTATTTCAGAAAGGAAGTTTTCTCAGAAAGTAACTCTTGGAGATGATTACCAATATCCCATCAAGGGAGTGGGAGAATCAAACGACAAGCTAGATTTAGAAAAATCAATAACAATGAAGGACGTACTCTATGTACCGGGCTTAAAGAAGAACTTACTCTCCGTATCAGCTTTAGACAAGAAAGGCTATAGAGTTGCCTTCATAGATGGAGAAGTTCTTATGTGGGCTAAGGGAGAAACCTTAAATGAAGCAATCGTCTTCGAAAGTGAAGAAAATGGATTATATAAGCTAAAGGGTCACCCAGAAACTGACATGACCCATGCCATCGAAAACTCATGCAAAATTTGGCATAGAAGATTGGTCCACATCAACTACAAGGCGCTACCATACATATGCAAAGCTGTCACAGGATTACCAAAACTCAAGGTTGATCAGGAAGGCATATGCAATGGATGTACGCAAGGGAAAAACATCAAGAACCCTTTTCCAAAGAGGGACAACAAAGCAGAAGGAGCATTGGAATTCATCCATTCAGACGTGTGGGGCCCAATGCCATCATACTCCATTAGCGGGTATGTATACTATGTATCTTTTATTGATGACTATTCTCATAAGACCTGGATATATTTCTTAAAATCTAAAGATGAAGTATTCAGTAAATTCAAGGAATTCAAAGCCTTGATAGAGGATATTTCTGAAAAAAAAGATTAAGATACTCAGGTCAGATAATGGAGGAGAATATATCTCAAAGGAGTTTGTAAACTTCTGCAGAGATGTTGGGATCAAGAGGGAAATCACTACTCCCTATAATCCTCAACAAAACGCTGTAGATGAAAGGAAGAATAAGAACAATTATGGAAGCTGTAAAGACCATGATTCATGATCAAGATATTCCTATGTGCTTATGGGCAGAAGCAACAATGGCAGTTGTTTATGTGCAGAACAGATTATCCCATAGTGCACTTGGGTTCAAGACCCCAGAAGAAATTTTCACTGGAAAGAAGCCAGAGGTAAGCCATCTCAAAATATTTGGTTGTCTAGTATTTATCCATATACTGAAACAGAAAAGAAACAAGCTGGAACCCTCCGGAAAGAAGGGAATATTTGTGGGATACTGTGAGGTATCCAAGGCCTTCATAATCTACATACCTGGTCACTGCCATATTAAGATCAGTAGGGACGTGACCTTTGATGAAGAAGCAACACTTAAGAAATCAAGAAGATGCCAGCTTGAATAAGTATATGAAGAGGAACCTGTAAATCCCAGGACTACAAAATCCATGAGGGAAGTTCCCAGAGCTGCAGAACCTGTAAGGGAAGTCATAACTTCCCCTGATGAGGAGACTCCTAAAGATCATGATATAACAGAAGTTCAAGAACCTCCTCAAATGACCTTCTCCCATAAAAGAAAGCATGCTTGGGAAAGAGAGATTATTCAATATGGAGAGAAGTATGGTGTTCCAGAAGGAACCATGAGACATGTGAAAAGACCAAAGCCATTCTCCAGTTACATGGCTTTGATGTGCAATCTACTTGATGAAGAACCCACATGCTTTGAAGAGGCCATCCAAAAGAAGGAATGGGCAGATGCCATGACAGAGGAATACTAATCCATAATAAAGAATGATGTATGGGAAATAGTTCCTCGACCAAAAAGTAAGGATGTGGTATCATCAAAAGGGCTCTTCAAAAAAAAACATGTTGTTGATGGAAGTATTGAGAAATATAAATAAAGATTTGTCACTCGTGGATTTTCCCAAAAGGAAGGTATCGACTATGAAGAGACATTCGCTCCTATGGCCAGATACACTTCGATCAGAACCATTATAGCTCTTGCTGCCAAGATGAAATGGAAGCTGCACCAGATGGATGTGAATACAACTTTCCTGAATGGTGTTATCGAAGATGAAGTGTATATAGAGAAACCCCAAGGATTTGAGGTTGAAGACAGAAAGTCTCACGTCTGCCGATTAAAGAAAGCCTTATACGGATTGAAGCAAGCTCCCAGAGCTTGGTATGGCCGTATAGACAGTTTCTTGACGAGCATAGGCTTTACCAAGAGTAAAGAAGACTCAAATCTCTACTTCAAAATTATGGATAATGAACCAGTAATATTACTACTGTATGTGGATGAATTATTCTTAACTAGAGAAGAAAAGCTCATCACTGAATGTAAACATAGACTTGCTGCAAAATTTGAAATGAAAGACCTTGGTCTAATGCATTACTTCTTAGGCCTTGAGGTATGGCAGAGTCCAGAAAGAATCTTTCTTAACCAAGGGAAGTACAGGGTCGAAATCTTAAAGAGATTCGACATGTTAGAATGCAAGTCCATGAATATTCCCTTGGAAGCGAAGCTGAAGCTGTTGGTCGATACTTCGTTAAATTTGATAGATGCCACACTGTACAGATAGATTATTGGATCGCTGATGTACCTGACGAACACCAGACCAGACATCTGTTTTGCAGTGAACACCTTGAGTCAGTTTCTGGTTGAGTCCAGATGTGTTCACCTAGTGGTTGCAAAACATGTGATGAGGTACCTTAAAGGTACAATGGATTATGGTCTCAGCTATAATGGAGATCATGACTTCACATTGAGTGGATATATTGATGCAGATTGGGCAGGAAGTGTTGCTGACAGAAAAAACACTTCCGGATGCTGTTTCAGTTTGGAATCAGCCATGATCTCGTGGCAGAGTAGGAAGGAATTTAGTATTGCTCTCAGCACAGTGAAAGTAGAGTACATTGTCGCATGCTCAGCTAGCTGCGAAGCTATATGGCTTCGAATGTTGCTGACAGGCCGATATTATTTGGAGATGAGAGCAACTGCAATTCTATGTGACAATCAAAGCTGCATTAAAATGACAGAGAATCCTGTGTTCCATGACAGGTCGAAGCACATAGATATCCGCTATCATTTCATCCGTGACATGGTACAGAGAGGAGCCTTGAAGCTCCAGTACATTAGCACGGATGAACAGTTTGCCGACGTATTGACTAAGCCTCTATATCGTGTAAAGTTTGAACACTTTCGAGATAAGCTTGGTATAGTCCGAAAGGACCCTCCTTGAAAGGGGGAGTATATATATTCCTTGCTTTTGACCTCACTATTAGACGTAAAGAAAGATTAGTCATGCTTCTGACCTCGCTGTTAGACATAAATCATGACGCTATGTGATCCTTGCTTCTGACCTTGCTGTTAGACATAAAGCAAGATGAGTCATGCTTCTGACCTCGCTGTTAGACGTGAAGCATGACATCGTGTGATCCTTGCTTTTGACCTCGATGTTAGACGTGTTATCGCTCAGTTTGTAGTTGAGGTCAAGTAGCTGAAAGGTGAGGGTCAAACTGGCGTAACAGGAGCTTCCCCACTCACTGTCACCTCGATGGGTGGCTCTTTCTATTTAGGGTGGCTAAACCCAAGGGAGACGTCCCTGGCAATCTGGGGTTTTGAAAGGCAAAGGGTTAAAGGATCAAGGCAAAATTTCCCTTTCACAGATTACCGCCAAGAAGATAGTCAAAATGAAGAAATACTACAGAAGAGGCACCTGTTTACGAGACAAGACAACAATAAAACGGATACATGCAGTAGTGGTTAATACTTCATTTATCAATGACTATCAATATTTAATATACATGAGCATAAATAACATTAATTATTGATGAAGTCAATGATTGCAATGATGACAATGGCTTATAATATTACTTGTCAATAAATACCAGAACGGTATAGCATCCAATGGAAATAATCAACCCTTTAATTAACTTAATGCATTAAATATCATTAAATGCTCATATACATGCAGTTGCTGCATCATGTTTACTAGAGGTGATGTCAGCTTTTCTTATAGGGTTAGTATGGTAGACAAAGAGGTCAACGTTTTGTTATTTATCCAATGAGAACTATCAATACATCAATGTCTATCATTAGATGACTAAGACACAACGTTTTCTATCAACTAAGATCTCAAACAAGGCATGACATCATCATCATTTTGAGGGTTAGTAGACGTTAGGGTTAGTTAGGGTTTCAAATTTAAGAGTTTTGAAAAGTTGTTTTGGCGCAACAAGCTCAATGTTGGAGAGATAGACTAGTGCCTTAGGGTATTATGGAGTCAAAAGCAAGGGCTAGGTCTTGGGAGGATCTAAATCTAAAGACTAGAGTGTTAGGCTCTATGGTGCTGCAATGGCAGGGCCCTAGAGTCAAAACCCTAAGGGGAGGAGGCTCATTCCGGTGTTGCTCAAGCAAGGCCTCATGCTCCTCCCTCTTTCTTTAAATATTCTTGGCAAAATGGCTAGCTTTAAGAAACAAATCTAAGGGTGAAAAGTGTTGCAAGAGCAAGGCCCTTCAAACCCTAAAAGTCAAAACCCTAGGTGTAGAATTAACTAGGCCTAGGACGTCTTATTTCTTCAACTTATGTTCAAAAGCTAACTCAGAAAAAGGATGAATAGTGTAGCAACGGCTAGGCTAAATCCTCCTTAATCAATGACTAAAACAAGTTTCTCAATCATGGGGACATATAGCAAGGACCTACTTGTGTGCTTGCTACATAGGGTTTTAAGATTAAGCAATATAATAGCAATGTAACAATAAATGCAAGAGATTTAACCTACAACCATTCATTCAAGAAGTTTTGCATGAAAATACACTTACAAATCATGAAGAATGCTTATCAAACCCTATTTGTAAACCTTCCAATGAGAGAAACACCATAACATACCAAGAACAATCCTCCACAAGAGTTGCGCGTCCTTCCAAGAGCTAATATACCAAGACAAAAGACTAAAATGTATCTCTCACAAGAGAGTGAGTTGTGTTATGTTAAAAATGAGGTCCAACGTCCTTTATTTATACCAATCTTATGACCTTTAATTTAAAAATAGGTCATTAAAACAACCGACAAGGCTAACCTTTAAGATTTACACTGTTTTACATTAAATGCTAAAAAACTGTCATAATGTGAGAAAAAAGGGGGACGTCAGGCCCTTCTGAGGGAGACGTTGGCCCCTTTTGGGCAAGCTCAGCATCCAGGAAGCCAAACTTTGGCCCTTCTAGGGCTCCTCCAAGCTGCCACACATGCCAAATGATCCCAGCACACTGCCACATGCTCCAGACAACGTCCAGCTGCCTTAGGTGACGTCCTGTCCATCAAAAGCAAAACGTCCTATTTGCAGTGGGTGATCACCCCCAGGCCGGGCTCTGCCAAAGTGTCTTGGTAGAACGTCCTTCCATCTTCTTGTGAAAAGGCTCATCATAACATCGTCCTATCTTTGCCATCCCAACAACCATTGGGTGGGCTCTTCAGCCCCATGGAGGTCCGAGCTAATCATATCCCCATGTGTACCGGTCCACTGGTACCTGTCCATCGGGTATGGTCCTGCACATCAAAAACTATGCCCTCAATGGGCTCATCAGTCCTCGGGATCATAGCAATGTCAATCATATTTCATCATTAAATTTATCAAATACATGCATAAAACCCCTAACATATCCTCTAAGAGCTCAAAGAAATTACACAGATCTACTATACAAAGTTGAAGAAATAGACAGAGCAACCTATTGGGCTGATATCCATAAGAAAAGGAAAGTTTCCATAGAAGATCATCCAAGCCATGTATATGAAGTGATATGGTCTAGGGATGTCCAGTCATAGTAAGACTAGGGGTAGGTGTTGTCCGTGGGTGCCTTTGTAGGAGGTGAGTTGTACCCATCATGGATGCACTTTTTCCAAGCCCCTTTATTGCCTTTATTCTTTATTTATTGCTTTTCTTTCTTTTTTATTTCAAGGTCTGACCAGAGGACACTGCCTTGGCGTGGTGACCAAAGCTGACAGTGTTACCCATTGGTATTTTCACGGAAATGATAAGGCTGGCTTGTGATGATACCCCCTTTCCCTTGGCCATGCAACCAAAGGTCACTGCCCTGGCGTGGTGACCAGATAGTGGAATTTTCATACTGCTAGATACCTATGAACATAATGGGTTGGCTCATGATGAGACCTCCCATCCTCTTGGTTAGGTCTTGTTTTATTATTTTTCTTTGGGTCCCTTTGTTTCTTATCGAGAGGCCTTTTATTGCCTTCTCGGTGATCCCTGGGCGAAGCATCTCTAGGTTTATTTCCTATGGATTTTATCTCTTACCAGCTGCTTTTACCCCCTGGGCCTTTAGCCCCTTCTTCCCACAGGACGAAGTGTAACCCCTCAAGTAGGTCATCCTAATGCTCGGACTAGGGGAATGGGATGGATGTGTGGGAGATAAGATTGAAAGTGATAGTATGGTGGGGAGCGGACGATGGCTCTTCAAACCCCCCTTGGTGGCTAACCAAAACCCATAAATACAAGCTCGCTAGGTCACCCCGTCAATCCCCCCAACAATGGTCAAGTGGATTAGTGTAAGATCCAAGCAGTTGTTAGAAATGTAAGGAACCTGATGCATATATAAGAGGGATATAATGATCAAACATCACACATACCATGATACCTTGGACCAATTACCTCATGGAGCAAGAGAATCTCCGATGCAAGTCCAAGCCGATGGTGATGGACTCTGCTGCTGCTGACAGGACAAGTCTGGTGAAGAAGAAGAAGGATTGGCCCTCCAGGGCCATGCTCAGGTCAATCCTCCTCTCGGTACTCCATGTCTAGGACTTGTCGGCCTCGAGACATGATCTCCTAGTTATCCCTAGATATCGGGGATAACAAGACGTGAAGCAAGATGAGTCATGCTTCTGACCTAGTTGTTAGACGTAAAGCATGGCGTTGTGATTCCTCACTTCTGACCTAGTTGTTAGATGTAAAGCGAGATGGTGATATTCCTTGCTTCTGACCTAGTTGTTAGATGTAAAGCAATATGTGACTGACACTGAGCTACCTGCTTAACCATTGTGACATTGAGCCAGTGTAGTACTATGATGTGCCAGCCTAGTGCTATGATGAGGTATCATTTTTACTGATACATATTTGATGCAGATGATGATAACATTCTTTCGAGAATGATGATACTGTCGATGAAGAAAACTTCCAATGACTTGTAAATATGCTAGCCAATGTTTCAAGATGATATTGGTGATACTGTCCTCCAGATGCCACTAATGATGCAAACCTCTCTCGCCTGATGTTGATGAAGAATACCCTTCTTGTTAAGGGGAAGTGTTGAAATAATGTAACAGCGAAGAGCATTCTTATTATTGATATTTTATTCATTGGATTAAATCCCCATTGTGGATTAATCATGTCATTATTATTATTATTTTTATTAGATTAATCCCCATTGTGGATTAATCATGTCGGTAATTGTATAAGGACCAAATCCTCTATTGCGGATTGGTCATCGAACAATTACAAAGGGCATAATAAGAAGTCATCCCCAACAGTTATTATTGAAGACCTAGAATTAATTAAGGGTGGGTTTACCCACCCAGAGTGAGAGGTCGGCCCTGCCAGTGACACCCTCTCACACGTGCGAGTCTTGTATAAATAAGAGGCTAGCACCTCACTTCTAACACACAACTCACTTGCTCATTATCTTATGAGGCAAGCTGCAATTACCAGAGAGAGGAGAAGAAGAGTGGCACATCTCTTGGGGAGGACTATCTGTATTGGTTTGAGTTATCTCTTGAACATTGTATAAGCTATTTATGATAAGGAAGTTTTTGCTGGGTTTTCTTCCCCTAGAGGGTTTCCTAGGAAAAATGTTGTGTCTCTTGTGAATGTGTATTTCTCAGCGATCTTGTTCTTATGATGCTCTTATCTATTGAAATGCAAAGAACTATAATAATGGCACAAACATTAACAAGTATCCACTTGTGCTGAGCTGAGGACTGCGGATGAATTTATCCTATGAAATCAAGGCCCCATTGTTTAAAAGGTGCTTCAACAGAGACAGGCTTCAAGGGAAAAGGCTGCAGTTTTCTCTTGCCATAAAAAATTTAGCATTCATGAGAGCTTGAAGCTTCTTTGTAAACATCAGAAAAAATGCTAGGCCAATAGAAACCTACCCTCAATATCTTGTGCACAGTATTTTCCCAATAATGGTGCCCTCCATAATCACCTTTATGACATTCTATGATGGTTCTTTCTACTTCTCCTTCCAACAAACAACTCATCAAGATTCCTCCTAGATCCTTCCAATACAAAGATTAATTTAAAATACAAAAATTTGTTGCTTTTAGCTTAAAAAAACTGGCCTTGTTTTTGCTCAATTTAGGAGGAGCCTACAAATTTCTCAACACAAATAATTTAAGCATACCATGGGGAGTCAAGGAATTTTTGGGATACCTGAGGGATCTTTTCTTCTTCTAAATCTGTTGACAAATCAACAATGAAATTAATTCCCAAGAGCTCACAATTTGTCTGTGCCATCAGCTTTGCAAGTCTCTACCCCTTGATCAACTTGGTAGGTTTTATATCAAGGTCATACTCCAACAACACAGCTATTCATTTTCCCCTTTTTCCCTCAGGATCAGGCCGAGTTAAAATGTCCTTCACATAAATGCTGGGTACATAAGCAATGGTATGAGAATGTAAGATATAAAATCTAAACTCCTTTAGGGCCTCGATCAGTGCGTATGCTTGCTTTTCCATGATATCATACTTTAATGGGGATCCCTCAATGTCATGCTATAGTATTCTATAGGCCTCTCAAAATTCTGCTCATCTTTTTGTAATAAAACACCAACAATGGTGTGCTTTGAGGCAAAAGAAAACAATATAAAGTCTTTTGCAAAATTAGGATTGGCCAGCACTGGGGCTTTGGTTAGTGCCACTTTAATATCTTCAAAGGATTTTCTGGCTTCATGGTCCCACTTTATCTCACTTCCTTTCTTGAGAATGTTAGTGATATGATCTATGATTTTAGCCAGGTTAGGGATGCATCTTCTCACAAAATTTACTTTCCCTAGGAAATATTGCACTTCTCACAAAATTTACTTTCCCTAGGCTTATGATCTTCTTTGATTGGAATCACATGCTGAATCACCTTGGTATCATAAAATTTTAGATCTCATAACTCCAGGCAAAAGCATTAGGAAATTATTTCATTAAATTGATATTCCTTTGCTTGATCTCCGGGCTAAGTGTATTAGAAATCTTGATGATCTTGGGATCCTCCTGAGTCCCAATGTTGCAATCTTCAAAATATCCCTCATTTGCAGTAATCTTAGGACTCTTGGCCACATCATTGTTGTCGAATATTTTTTCTAATGGGACCAGGCCCTTGGGGATGATGTTATTTTTTAGTTGCATTATATCCTTACCAACAATTTGATTCTTGAAATAGACATCATTTGCAAACACAACTTCATCTTCTTTTCACCACACTATTCCTCATCAATATTCAAATTTGCAAATTCACCATCCATCTTAAGGAATATTCCTATTTGTTTATCATCTTCAAAAACCTACCAGTACTTAACATTATCAGGCATTGTTGGTCTGTGCTTGACCTCAATCTCATATCCCCTGTTATCAAAAATTGGAATTTTGAAAACCGAGGCTAAAGTAGCTAGAGCATCAACAATATCATTCTGACCCCTTGGAATCACTGAGAGAATGTATTATGAAAATTATTCAAGCAGGTCAAGCACTATATTCCTATATGCTCTTAATATAGGGTGATTTTCTTGATATATTCTCTTCACCTGATTTATGATCAACTCAGAATATCCATGAACAACTATCCTCTTAGCACCCATTTCTTTCAAAGCCTTCAATCCCAATACTAATGCCTCATATTCAACCATATTATTTGTGCATTCAAAAGAAATCTTATAAGAAGAAAGTTATGTGGCTAGACTGGGTGGGGGCTTAATCAACACACCAACTACTCCTCCTTCTCTGTTGATAGCTCCATCAAATCTCATGTTCCACATCTCATTCTTTGCACTGTCTTGCTGTTATGAAATTTTCTTAGTTTGTTGATCATATTTGTTTTTGGTAGTCATATCAGTGTCTGGCAACTTCTCTTCAAAAATCAAATCATCAAAGAAAATGGAGGAACCAATCTCAGTTTCCACAGAATAAATGGGATGGTTCCTTGGCTGGGTTTTGTTACTGACCATGTATTTGAGCACTACTTCCTTGTACAACCTCCTATATTGACCAAAAAAATGGATGGTGGCGTATGGCATATCCATTTGCAGAGTCCCTTTCAAATTTGCAACCCATGACCTAGATAACAACATGAAAAATTTAGGAGGGATATCAACAACCACTACATCCATGACCATATTTTTTGCTGGAATTTGGGACAAAGATACCACCAAATATTTGATTAGGCCCAAGCACTTCACCTTCCTTGAATCAAAGGATAAAAGATCTTTGTAAGGCCTTGTAATGTCCAGGACCAATTGGTCCATGACCACCTTGGGCATCATATTATGGGATGCTCCTGAAGCCAACATAGCATTGTGTAGAGTCATATCATGAATCTTCAGACTGACATAGAAAGGAGGGACCTCATCAACATCACTTCTCTCCTCTACACGTGGGCCAAACAAGATGGCAGGATGATTATCTTGTATATTCAAAGTATCAGAAGTTTCTTCCATATTGAGCATCTTAATGATCTGATTTCTATATTCACTATTTTTTATCAGATCATTAAATGGAGCACAAATTTTAATTTTGGCCATATCACTTTCAAAGTTAAAAGAAGAAGAGGTTTTCTCCACCTCTTTGATGACAGTCTCCTTTCTTGTTTCAGGTACTTTCTTCAGAGTTTCTTACTTCTACTTTCGTTTCTCCACAACATCCTTTGCAACAGAGTCCTTTTTAGGCTGACTTGAAGAAGGTGTATTATTTTGAGCTTATTTGGTAGGATTTCCCTTTGGAGGATTTGCAGGAACCTTTTTGTTTCAAAGATTATATTGTTTAAGGAATTGCATGATGGCTTTCTGTAACCTTGTTTGGTAATCTTCTTTTTCCACTGACAACCTTTCATCATTCTCTTGCATGAATATTTCATTTTCATCCATGAACTGATCATGTTCTTGTTTAGTTAAAAGCACATATGTTTCATCACCATCATAGCAATGCATAGTTTCTTCAAAATTTTCATCAAAATTCTCATTTATATAATTATTTTGAAAAGGAGGTCTTATTTGCTGATCACCTTGGTTCCTCTGATCTCTTTGTCTGATTTTTGGAACTGTTGGTTGCCTTTGATTCCTTGGTGGAACATTATCATGTTCTCTAGTGTTAGGCTTATTATCTAAAGACATCCTCTCCATTAGTTTCTCCATGGTCTTCATCCTCATTTCAAACCTCTCTTCTAATGACTGTGAGGTTGAAGGATGTGCCTTATCTTGAACCTTGTTCATGTCCCTGTCAGAATTATATTTGATATTTCCTGAAGCCATTAAATTTACTTCAACTTCTATTGCATCACTCATCATATAATCTATTGAAGTGGATCTTGTTTCCCTTAATAACAAACAAAAATTATTTTCAAAGGAATCAACATATCTAAGTTGAGTAGTCATGGGAGGAGGTTTTACCTCACTAGAAATTGAGTTGTAAAATTTGATAAATCTTGTTGAAAACTCTTGGACCTGTTATCGCACGGTTTGTAGGAAAGGTTAAATAGCTTGAGTCAAGGGTAGAAACCGGCGTAACAGGAGCTTCCCCCACCCACTGTCACCTCGATGGGGGGCTCTTTCTATTCAGGAGGGCAAGTCCAAGGGAGACG
>ML796153.1:700152-714609 GCA_009831015.1 Picea engelmannii | reverse complement strand
GTCAAGGATGTTTTATCACAGGTGGAAGGATTAGGCTCAAGGGGTAGATGGATTGCTAAAATCCAAGAGTATGATTTGGAAATCAAACCTACAAAGTTAATTAAGGGCCAAGGATTGGCCAAGATGTTGACAGAAAGTAATGAGAGGGCTTTGGATTTGGTTTGCCAAATTAATGTTGAAGATTATCCTCCTAACTTACAAAAACTTGAACAATTAGAATGGTACACAGACATTATATATTATTTGAAGAATCTGACTTGTCCAAGCCATCTAGTAGGACACAAGAAAAGGGCTTTCAGGTTAAAATCAGCTAAGTATGTTCTTACTAGAGATGGGTTAGGATGGAGAAATCCTGATGGAGTTATCCTTAGATGTGTGGATGATGTTGAATCAAAGAAACTAGTGGATGAATTCCATGGGGGATTTTGTGGTGGACATTTCGCTGCTAAAACTATTGCCCACAAGATCCTTAGAGCAGGATATTATTGGCCCACCATATTTTCAGATGTGCATCAGTTTGTTTGGAAATGTGAGCCATGTCAGCTTTTCATCGGAAAGCAAAAGTTAGCAGCACTCCCTTTACAATCAGTTGCAGTAGAGGCACCTTTTCAGCAATGGGGTTTGGACTTCATCGGTAAATTTAGTGATAATTCAAGTAATGGGTATTCATGGGTTCTCACAGTAATAGATTACTTTACAAAATGGGTTGAAGCCATTCCTACAAAGTCAACAACTGAAAAGGTTGTGATGGATTTCCTTGAAGACAAAATTATAACCAGGTTTGGAGTTCCATCAACTTGGAAAGAAAGTTCATGGGAGAGTCGAGACGTATAATTGTCCAGGTTAAACATGATATGGTTGGACGACTCAGGATCAATAGTACCAATAGCGGCCAAGAGCGTTCTACGTTGACTGTAGCAGTGTTGTAGAACTTCTAACGCAGACATAGCACATGGTGCTTGAGCCAAATATTCAACAATGTTGTAGTTCTGGGTGGCACGTGAACTAGGATTAAAGGTAGCTTTACGTATAGTGCTTTTAGGAGGGCGTAAGATAGAGTCAAATGTAGGTTTCTCAATCTAAAGTGGTCCAGATGGAGGATTAACTGATGGAATACTAACGGAGGACGGTGATGGATCCGGTAAAGTACCGGTACCGTTAGTGTCTTTTCCTTTGTCAGGGTTACTTGGTGTGTCGTATTTCTTAGTGAGAGTGTTCAAATTAATCCCATTAAACATATAAATATGTGCACTCGACAAGGCCTCATCATTAGGATGGCTAGAACTACCCCCAGGAGAGGGGGTTTGTGCAAACATGGATTGCTGTTGTGGAAAAGGATGAGTAAGCACAATGGGTTGTGACTTTCCTTGGAAAATTTTGTCCACTTCATTGCAAAGTGGATAGTCTCGAGTGTAGTGATCATCACCACAAATGATACATGGGAATTTCAGTTTCCGTTGTGTTTTCTTTTCGATAGTAGGTGTTTGAACTTGATTTTTTGGTTGTTCATTATTATTGGTATTTTTTGATTTATTCTTTGTCTTCTTCTTCCCTCTGGATTATTGTGAAGGGGCAGATTGAATTGCATTCACCTCAAATATCTGATTTTGGGAGGGGGTAGAGGAGAGTGTGAGCGATTGGGAAGTAGATTGAGTGTTGACGGAACTGATAACGCCATCCGCACGAGATGATGATGACGGCTTAGATGGATTGTTATTAGCTTGAGCAACATTCATAAGAAAATCATACAAAGTACCAGATTGTGAATAAACCAAATCTAAGTATTGAGCCTGAGCAATGGCTTGTTCCTCTGTGACCGTGCCACCCATAGCGACATCATGAGAGATCGGGGGTAAAAGTGATTTAGTAAACCATTCTGCCAATAATATGTCAAGAATGATTACCTTGATCATCCTTCATCGTCGCCTCCACTCATGAATATGGTCATAGATATGCACAGAGTTAGTTTGACAAAGGGAGGTCAAGAGTTTAGTACCTGTCTCGTAGAGAATAGGTAGTTGAAAGTGCATGAGGAAAGGCATGGCAAGGGAATTGAAATTATGAAAAGAAGCATGTGGTATTTCAATATACCACTTTGCTGCCGAGCCTGTAAGTGTGCGCTGGAAAAGATGCAAATGTACAGAATCATCCATGAGGGAGTTTGATGAACACCACAAATGGAAAGTCATCACATGGTTGTTTGGATCTTCGCCATATTTTTCGTCAAATTTCAGAATATCAAAAGGAAATTTAGCTAGAATGACTGGCCAAACCGGTGAATGAAAAATAGGATCATTAGTTAGCTAAGACAAGTCGGGGAGATCTAGAGTCGCAATGAAAGGTAGTTGTCGGTTAATTTGCAGATGATACTAGTGTGGAATAGGAACACCAGTAGGACCATAAACTAGGTTAGGTGGATAATTGTAACCAGTGGGTCCTCCTACATATGGTTGTTGCTGTCCAGGATAAGCAGGATTCGATGATGGATGAGAAACATTTGCATAACCCAGTGGGTTCTGAGCATTATAGGCCGGGTGATTTGCTTTCCCATGAAGAGGATAAACATTTTTCCCTTGAGGATGGTAAGGAGTATATCCCGGAAGTGGATACACATTAGACCCATGAGGAGGATAAGGCTGTAGTCCCGGAGAACTCCAGGTGGTGTTTGGGATGCCGCCCGGATAAGGTTGTCCGTAAGATGTTCCGGAAGGAACAATATTTGATACTCCTTCTAGTGGGTTATGAGATGAGTGTTCCCTAATGTGGGGTTGAATAAAAGTGCCTCCTAAAGATACTCCCCAGGATTGTGAAGGGTTTCCAGCAAAAGAAGGTTGCCCCCCTGCCAATGGTGGATTAATGACCGGGGTATGACTGGAAAACAGAGGGTGCCCTCCAGGAGGAGCATGAAAAGGGGGTTGTCCCCCAGGAGGGGTAGGCCCACCATAGAATGGTATTCCTCCAGGAGGGAAAGGTTCGTTAGATTGTGGTTTTCCTCTAGCTGGTTGTGTTTGGCTAGCAGGGGTCTGCATTCTTGGCTGAAAAGATGTCCCAATAGGATCATGTGGAACATGTGGAGCTGTAGAGTAAAAGCTCGTAGAAACGGGGGTAGGGATTGAAGTTCTTTGGAGATGAGCTGAGGGGATGATTCCGGTAGTGGGATGGACTTGTGCTGACGTAACAGTAGGGTTAATGACCTGATCGACTGGGTGACTCATGGTTTGACTGGACTGTTCTGTTTCACCAGGAGGGTCATGAGGATAAAAGGGTTTTTGAAAGGATTTGAATTGTTCATAGAGATCGCGTCCCGATGAGGTCCTTCATACAGAACAAACAGGTGTGAGATTGGTATCTACTGCGATGCTAGGATGAACAGGAGTCCTATACTCATCACCAAAGATTGGTTTTGGGGATCCCATATATGTTTCAGTAAAAGTTCTCTCCGGTAATTGTGGGACCTCTTTGTCTATGATGTTCCCAAGGGAGTCTAAACAAAGAAAAAGTGGTTCGAGAGGGGTTACCGACACAGATGTAGTGTGAGGAATGGGATTTTCAACTGTAACCAAAGTGCCTTCTGAGTTATCTAACGGAGGAGCAATAACACTTCCAGCGTCAGATTGATTTTCTACCTCTCTATGGTAGTTATCTTCTGGAGGGTTAGGAGGTAAGGGTTGATAGCCTTCTGGAGGCAGCCCTTGCATCCTACGTGATCGACGAAGACCTTTATCATCTACAGGCTCAATTTTGGATAGTAACAGAACACACTGACAATCTAGGGCCAACTAACAAAAAGAAACAACATATGCTAATAAAATCTAGAAATCAACCAAGCAAACAAAACTTCTCTCGATGATCGTACTAATTGGTGATGAAATCCAACATCGCATAATCAAGTCGAGAAGGGGCTAGGATATGGTGGAATAGTTACAATGGCAACCTTCTTAATGTAATTTCACCTTGGTGCAAGCTTCCACACAGTAATTGTGGATTTACCCTCCAAGGACCCCAAGTGAGTTTGACCAATGTCTATTGCAGGTACAGTGAGACTTCCCTTCACCATCACCTTGTGTAAGTACCTAAAGATTATGGCAACTAAAGACACCAATTCGCAGTTAGTCCCTCGACAGGCATAGTCGACAGTCCAATCTGAACATATGGGTAGGATAACAAGTACGAAATCAACCTGAGAGGCTCCCACACAAAATCATGGGTATACCTTCAAGTGACCCCCAATATATGATCCGACCACTACAAACAGTTAAACCACGGAGGGATAATCTTTGTAATTCGCCTGAATGTGACCTCGTGTGTAACCCCTATGTGAGAAGGGGATCCCAGAAAACCTATACAACAATTGGATTTGACTCTCCCTAGCTCAGGATGCTAATGTTTGTTTTGGAAACTTTGGAGAGTTGTACTCACAACCTAATCCAAAGTGCTAATCCTAGTCTAATGTTGGTGGAAGATCCTAAAAATTAAAAATGTTCTAGATAATTTTTTAATTAGCATTCATTTCACAGCTGTTCTTTACTCAAAGGGTGTATGAAAGTGAAACTGATGGAATGATGACTCAATTCCCCCAAAATGCATAAAATATGATAATCAATCGTTTCTTTTCAATGAATACCTATTTAAGGGAGAGAGAAAGAGTTTTTTTCACTATCAAACACTAATAAGGAATGTCCTCAATCAATTTGTTCTCAATCAAATCCAATGTAATGCTAAAACATTTCAGAAATGCCTTCTAATATGAAAACCAATCACTAAGATGTATCTTTGTTGTTTGTATGCGAATGATGATTAATTCAATGCAAAACTTCTCCTGCCAACTACCCTTTCAGATCAAGGAGATTCAGAAAAGCATAAGCAGATTTCGCACAAACAACACACCTTCTTGCTATGATTGAAACAAGAAGCGAAAAAGAAAACAAAAGAAAACAAAGCAAATAAAAAAATCTCAAACAAAAGAAAGATGATAAGAAAAAATGACCTCAAAGAACCAAATGAGATGATTCATAGATTTCTGATGCCCTTCACCAGAGTTCCCGTTCTATTAGATAAGAGAGAAGAAAGCAGTGGATTGATTCCAAGTTCTTAACAACAAAAAAACTCAAAATAAGGAAGAAGGTCACAAAATCTGAATAACAAAGTGCTTATTTCTCATAAAGCAGAGTGTCAAAGGTCAATAGGAAGGAGTATTGAAGCACAAAGAAGCTGAGCAAGGGAAAAAACAGAGACTGGACTTCAGAAAAGACAATCCTGGAAGGTTTTTTTGCAGAGGAAAAGGTCGCACTCTGGTGTAAGGGGCACCCAAGAATTATAACTCTCTGTTCAAAGCCAACAAGGAGAACTAGCGCTCTGCTAACATAGGCGGGGGAGCGCTGGTGTCTTAAAACCAAAAAAATTATCAAAAAAAACCAAAAACTCAGACAAACTTTGTCAATCACAATGAATGTGATGGAATAAGGATTCAATCAACATATTCAATCAGACATACAGGGTGAATAAGGTCTAAAAAGAACAAAGGGTAAGACAAGGTCTGTGAGGAAAACCAAAACTGAAAGTTTCGATTCGCTCCCCAGTGGAGTCACCAATTTTTGTTGTAGGAAAATCTCCCTGCGAATAGGTAGATTTCCTCTTGAGAGCTAGAATCTTAACTGTAAGACGGAAGGTGCTTAACATGGACACTCAATTCCTTTTAGATCTAATCAAGTTGATGAACAAAAAAGAAGGAGGAAAGCATGTACCTTATGAACTTCGTTTGTCCCTACAAGGTCCAGGATGAGCTTCGATCTTGAGCTCCTTGGTAGATCCTGCAAGACAAACAAAAGTACAAACAACTTCCTACTCTACTGAGATTATCTAAAACATAGATCCATCTACTGTAGACAAAATTATATGGAACAAGTACAAGTTTGAAAGAAACAGGTCAAGCATTGATTATATTTATGAGAACAAAGTGTTACTTACAACCATGGATGTAGTGCATCAACTTCACCAAGCTCTCCTTGTCCAAACCCTTGCTTAAGCAGTCCACACACAGAATGTTGATGCTCCAAATGACATCTTCCTCATGAGATCATAAGTTATATGCTTCACAATTCTTCCCATCTCCCCCTCCTCCATGGAAATCCCTCATTATATAAGATTTGGAGACTTAAGCACCATGGAGAGGATCTCTCATCAGATTCACTAAGAAAGGGATCTCTAAGATATTTAGGGAGAAAATATCTCTTAAGGATTTTGGGGAGGAAATATCTCTCAAGGATTTTAAGGAGGAAATATTTCAACCATCCATGAGATCCTCCACCTTCCCTAAAAAATAGGAAACCAAATGTGAGGTGGTTTCTCACACTTAATTACTTTTTTTTTCAAGAATATTAATAATAATTCATGTGTTCTTGATTCTCACACTTAATCAATTCCTTTTCCATGAATATTAATAATAATTCATGTGTACTTGGTATTTTGGCCTTCATGTAATATATCCCTCCTCCACACTGACTAGGGATTGCGACATAAGCTATTCCATGGTGTTAAGGTGTATGCGACACTTATATGACACTTTACGACACTTAGGACGAGGTACCTAGGTGTGCAAATTTCATGTGTAGAAAAAAGGCATCTTGGAATACATGAATGTGCCCCATGGTGTTGTAAAGGCTGTTTTTTCCTGATCATCAGGATGTACCATGATTTGATTGTACCTAGAGAAACCATCTAGCATTGACATTTTTTGAGAACCAACCACTTTCTGTAGAATGTGATCCATCTTAGGCAGTGGGTAATTTTCCTTGAGAGATACCATGTTCAGATTTCTAAAGTCTACACATAATCTGATATCTCCACTCTTCTTTCTGACATGTACCAGATTTTCCACTCACTTAGAAAACCTTAGAGACACTATGATCTTAGCTTCAAACAACTTGTTTATATCCTTTTCAATCAAGGGCAACAAAAAATGATTGATTCTTCTTAATTTCTATTTGAAAGGCTTATTATCTTATTTGATTGGAATCACACACTGAATCACCTTGGTATCATAAGCTTTCAGATCTCCATAACTCCAGGCAAAAACATCAGGAAATTCTTTCATTAAATTGATATACCTTTGCTTTACCTCTGGGCTAAGTGGCTTAGACAGCTTGATGATCTTGGGATCCTCCTAAGTCCCAATGTTGCAATCTTCAACATCTCCCTCATTTGTAGTAATCTTAGGACTCCTGGCCACATCATTGTTGTCAAAGAGTTTTTCTAATGGGACCAAGCCCTTGGGGATAATGTTATTTTTTGGCTGCATTATATCCTTACTATCAATTTGATTCTTGAAATAGCCATCATTTGCAAACACAACTGCATCTTCTTCTTTGCCACAATATTCCTCATCAATATTCAAATTTGCAAATTCACCATCCATCTTAAGGAAGCTTTCTATTTGTTTATCATCTTCAAAAACCTGCCAGTACTTAACATTATCAGGCACTGTTGGTTTGTGCTTGACCTCCATCTCATATTCCCTATTAGGAAAAAACAAAATTTTGAAAACTGATGCTGAAGTAGCTAGAGCATCAACAATCTGATTATGACCCCTTGGAATCGCTGAGAGACTATATTCTGAAAATTCTTCAAGCAGGTCAAGCACTATATTCCTATATGCTCTTAATATTGGGTGCTTTTCTTGATATATTCCCTTCACCTGATTTATGATCAACTTAGACTCTCCATGATCAAATATTCTCTTAGCACCCATTTCTTTCAAAGCATTCAATCCCAATACTAATGCCTCATATTCGACCATATTATTTGTGCTTTCAAAAGAAAGCTTATAAGAATAAAGTTTTGTGGCTAGTTTGGGGGGGTTAATCCACACACTAGCTCCTGGTCCTTCTCTACTGATAGCTCCATCAAAGCTCATGTTCCACATCTCATTCTTTGCACTGTCTTATTGTTATGAAATTTTCTTAGTTTGCTAATCAGATTTTTTTTTGGTAGTCATATCAGTGTCTGGCACCTTCTCTTCAAAACTAAAATCATTAAATAAAATGGAGTAACCAATCTCAGTTTCCATAGAATAAATGGGATGGTTGTTTGGCTCGGTTTTGTTATTGACCATGTATTTGAGCAATACTTCCCTATACAATCTCCCGCCTTGACCAAAAACAAGGATGGTGGCGTATGACATATCCATTTGCAGAGTCCTTTTCAACTTTGTAGCCCAAGACCTAGATAACAATATGCCAAATTTAGGAGGGATATCAACAACCACTACATCCATGACCATATTTTTTGCTGGAATTTGAGACAAAGATACCACCAAATCTTTGATTAGGCCCAAGAACTTCACCTTCCTTGAATCAAAGGAGGAAAGATCTTTGTAAGGCCTTGTAATGTCCAGGCCCAATTGGTCCATGACCACCTTGGGCATCAGATTATGGGATGCTCTTGAATCCAACATAGCATTGTAGAGAGTCATATCGTGAATCCTCATACTGACAAAGAAAGGAGGGACCTCTTCAACATCACTACTCTCCTCTACACGTGGGCCAAGCAAGATGGTAGGATGATCATCTTGTATATTCAAAGTATCATAAGTTTCTTCCATATTGAACATCTTAATGATCTGATTTCTATATTCACTATTCTTTATCATCTCATTATATGGAACATAAATTTTAATTTTGGCCATCTCACTTTCAAAGTTAAAAGAAGAAGAGGTTTTCTCCACCTCTTTGATGACTGTCTCCTTTCTTGTTTCAAGTACTTTCTTCGGAGGTTCTTCCTTCTTTCCTTTCTGCACAAAATACTTTGCAACAGAGTCCTTTTTAGGTTGGCTTGAAGAGGGTGTATTATTTTGAGCTTCTTTGGTAGTATTTCCCTTTGGAGGATTTTCTAGAACCCTTTTGTTTCGAAGATTATATTGTTTCTGGAATTGAATGATGGAATTTTGCATCCCTGTTTGGTAATATTCTTTTTCCACTGACAACCTTTTATCATTCTCCTACATGAATATTTCATTTTCATCCATGACTTGATCATATTATTCTTTAGTTAAAAACACCTATGTTTCATCCCCATCACAATAATGCATATTGTCTTCAAAATGTTCATCAAAATTATCATTTACATAATTATTTTGAAAAGGAGGTCTTATTTGCTGATCACCCTGGTTCCTCTGATCACTTTGTCTGATTTGTGGAAATGTTGGCCTCCTTTGATTCCTGGGTGGAACATCATCCTGTTCTCTAGTGTTAGGATTATTATCTAAAGACATCCTCTCCATGAGTTTCTCCATGGTCTTCATCATCATTTCAAATCTCTCTTCTGATGACTATGAGGTTGAAGGTTGTGCCTTATCTTGAACCTTGTTCATGTCCTTGTCAGAATTATATTTGATCTTTCCTGGAGCCTTTAAATTTATTTCAACTTTTATTGCATCACTCATCATATCATCCAGTGAAGTGGATCTTCTTTCCCTTAACAACAAAGAAATATTACTTTCAAAGGATTCAACATATCTAATTTGAGAAACACTGGGAGGAGGTTTTACCTTAGTAGGAATTGAGTTCTAAACTTTGATAAATCTTGCTGAAAAACTCTTGGGCTGTTTCATCAGGTGACCTTCTCATGTTGTTATACCGGGTTAGCAATTGAAGGGGGTTTTTCTTGTCACCCCACTTTGCAATAAAACTTGTTTCAAAGGATTGAAAATTTAGGATACTTGCAGCTGGGAGAGCTTTGAACCACTTTCTGACTTCTCCTACAAGACTTTGTGAAAACAACCTCATTTTTACATCTTCAAAATCTACTTCTTCTAGGTCTACAAAATCATTGAACCAGTCTAGGTGTTTTTGGGCCGACACATTTCCTTCAACATCATACAACTTAATCCTATGATTATATTCTCAGGGAAAATCATGTAACTGAGCAGGTAGAACTAGAGGGGAAAATCTAGTTGCCATGGCTGCTGTAAGAACCTGAAGTGGTTGTTGGTTCTAAGTAGAAATCAAAAGAGGTTTGGTAGAGGTAGCTAAAATTAAATCTTGGAACCTCTTCTTATCAAAGATGATCTCGTTCAAACAAGACTCAGATTTAGTTCTGAACAGAGTTTGGTCAAATTTTGAATCAAAATCAAGGTCTTCAATGCTCTTCACTCCATGTTTGGGAAAGGATAGATATCTATCTAGACACAAAACTGGATTATTGGATTTTCTTTTCTTTTGTGTACAATATTCTCAGGATCAAACACAGGGATCACTACTTCTGGGTCTGGGTTTCTCCTGGTATGAATTCTCTTGGGAGCCAAGATTCCTAGCTCAACTACTTTAAGCTACTGGTCTCTTTATAATGGATTCTCTAGGGTAAATTTAGTCTCAGCCAATAAGATATTTGATTCACTGTCAACCTCATGAATCAAATCTAAATCTTTAAGTTGTTCATTTCCCAGGGAATATTTTACTTTCGATCCTCGAGAACGGCGCCAGAATGTTAACACTCTATAAATTTGTTCGGCTGATTAAAAAAATGACAGAGGTAACCTACAAATAAACTTTAGAGTTAGGTACTAGCCTTCTGAGCTCAGAGAGGGCTCTCTCCTGTCACTTGGTATTTCTTTGACAATCAATGGCTAGGTTTATTTATTTATTTTATTTTTTATAATTTTGCTGGCAAGTAAGGGGAGGGACACTTAGGGCTATGGAGTCAAACTTCTGAAAATGAATTTAAGAACTGACTCATCAATAGAAATATCCAGAGGATAAAAGCTAAATGAGGCGATAAATATGAGTTATAATTTGTAAATTTGCAGAGTGTAGGAAGAAAAGAAAACATATAACTACATCAGAGAATTGAATAAATGAATTCTGAATTAGTTAGGAAGAACTTAACATAGTTTAAATTGCTTCACTTGAGAGAATCAAAAGGTGAATTCTCGGCCTTTTACTATCCAATTTAAACATAAGACAGTGAAAATGAAATAAAAAATGTAGGAAATACATACAAAAAGAGGAGACAAAACTTAGATCACCACCATTAGAATCTTTTCATGGAAAATTCAAGACTTCTTCATGTGTATTCAATTCATCTTCAGAAAATTACAATTCAAGTTCCAAATAGCTAAAATTTGTACCCTTTCACTTCTGCCAACCCTTAATACATTTGGAACTCCTAATATTTATACAAGTTTCAGTCCCTTCGGTTTGAAACCGACTACAATGATTGAAATGAAACGTTTCAGTTTATGAAACTGATTACAATAATTACAAGGGACAAATTCAGTTTTGAAACCCTTTACAATGATTAGCAAGAATACGTTTCATGATCCGGATTTTGAATCCTCTGATGCTTCAGTCCCATCCTTTTTCCACTTGTTCTGTTATGGTCTTTCACCTGATCCAACATCTTCAATGACACTGGGACATCATCTATTGGACTGTGGAAAACTGCACTTTGTCTTACCCAGACGTACTATCTCCTTCAATTGCAAGTCATAAGGGATATCATAATCTATCATTTCTTTGATCAGGATCCCAGGTCAATGCAAGAGGCATATTTCATGACTGGTAGTCCAATTTTGACTGCTTTGAACTGATTCCGAATCTCAAAGTCTATAATCAGATGCTCCACTAGTGTAGCTCCTTTCATATTTTCCTCCAGGGTTTCAAATTTGGAATGATCCATCCTGCACTGAGTGAGGTGAGCATTGTATTGTTTCTGATCATATAATTTTCCTTTTCCATCCCAAAATGGTGGGAGACCTTTGATAAAAAACTCTTCAAACAAATCCTTGAACTCTTGCACACTTTTCTCCATCTGTGTTTCCTTGGTTTGGACTTATTTTAACATGTTAAGTTAAGCAATAACCCTCTTGGCCCAGATAATCAGTGTGTTTCTGTATTTAACTCCAATAGTCTGAAGTTTTGTAGTAGGAATGGATTTGAGTAGATTTAAGGCATTTTGGGCCCATCCTGATGGCTTCTTTTCTAAAGTCTCATTTACAACAGTGCACCTGCTTTTGGCTGTGATGGCCATGCTGTCTTTATCATTGATGAAATTCAAATATACTCTAAATTTGGTAGCTTTAGCAATTATAGAGTCACAGATGATGTGCTTGGCTCCCTAGCCTTTGCCTATCAATCTCATCTCCAACTTATCTATCCTTTCCTGCAAGGCTCCATTCTACTTTTGAAATTGAGCCATTTTTTCATCCTTTACTTGCATCTCTTTGTTTAATTTATCTATGATCCCTTTTAACCCTTTTCTTTCTCCTTCTTTCAGGATAACCTGTGACATAGCCTAGACAAGTCCTTCAGTGTTTGGCATAACTTTTGTAGTAGGAGGTACAATTACAACCTTTTTCAGCAATTCTGTCTATCCTTATGGCCAATTCACCTTTTCTTCTTCTAGCTGCAATGCCCTATCCTGGTAGTACAATGCCTCTTGACTAAGTGTTTCATTTTCCTTTTCTAAAGCAACCAATTCCGTTATTTGTGGATGCTCTGTGGAAAACATTTTCGGTTCCTTCTTCAAGCCTTGAATCATTTTTTCCTTTTCATCCAATGAGGATTTCACCCCTTAGGGGCCTTCATATTCCAAGCTCTCCTAGATGCTTTTTCTTGCCTCAATGATCTGGATTATTTTCGACACGAAATGAGAGCGGAAATATAATAAAGAAATGCACAGAGATATTGAAGATATTCAATAATATAACAGAAATGTATCAGATATGCAACCATAAACACATATATATAGTAATACACGATTTCTATTAATCAAAGAAATGTACAGAGACTGTAAAAATATAGAGTGAAAGACTCGCTAGAATGGTGGCAGCTTATCTCTGAGAAGAGATGTGACAGCTACTCGCATTCGCAAGAAGATGATTACAATGAGGCTCTGAAGGCCTATTTACAATAAGTAGAAATTCCCAAAACCCTAGACATCCAAAAACCTAACCCTGGGAGATGAAGTGCCAAAAGTCATGTGGGCCCTGTTTGGGTAAGTTAGTACATCAACTTCCCGGGGTCGTAACGTTTGCATATGATCTCCGTTTTAGGCGTGTAATATCTCGTTGGAAAGGTATCGTCAAGGAGATTCATTTTGGGGGCTCAATATGCCTTCAAATATCATTGAGAACCTTTATCTCAAAAAACCTTCATTTGGGCCCTCAAAATGGCACCGGAAGTTAGAACTTGCTAAAAATAGTAAATTGCCAAAATTGCCAGAAAGCCATTTTGAGCCATTTGGAAAAGGTGGGTGGCCAATGATATCCATCTGGATCAATCCTCCCTCCTTAGGAAGCAATGGTCTCCATTGCGTTGAGTTCCCACGGGAGAGGGAAAAGCATTTATTGAATCTGTATCTTGGTGAGCTGCTTGTCTTGCTGGAGACGTCGCACTGCTCAGTTTGTGGAAATCTGTCACAAACCTGTTGTAGTTGAGGCTGATCAACAAGTCGAGATACATGAGAGGATGATTTTTAGAAGGAATCTTTGCACTTTGCTGCAGCCTTGTTGACCTACTTCTGTTGGATAGAAGGTGCTTGGGGCAAGGTTGTAGTGGTTGCAGTGTCCTTTTGTTCTCTTTTTGAACAGATTGTGAAGAAGATGAATTTTGGAGTATGAGATACTACCTTGTGACACTTTTTAGGTGGAACAGTAGTTGGAACTACCTCTGGTATTCTGTAGAGATGACCCCCCAAAGTAACAATGACACTACGGGGTCGAGACTCATAAACACCATGGCATCTTCACATATATGGTTGGCCCAAGAGAACATCACAGACATCCAGTGGGGCAACATCACATAATACCTCATCCTTGGAGGGTTGGATTCCGTATGACAATCGACACTGTTGGTTGACACGGAGATCTCGTCCTTGCCGAAGCCACCCAATGTTGTATGGCTGTGGGTGTGGTGTTGTCGAAAATCCCAACTGTTTGACGACCTCTGCTGAGATGAGGTTCTTTTGGCTTCCGCTATCAACAATAAAATGCAGCGGGGTCCCCTTCACCCACATCTGTGAATGAAAAAGGTGCTCCCCCTCTTCAGGATCTATTGGTTCTTTTGGTTGAATTGTTGTGGTCATGACAATAGCAGTGGGGTCTGCGTCAATGATCTGTCCTTTACCATTATTTTTAGAATCAGATTTTGAATCAGGGTTCGGCTCTTTGTCTTTGATCTCGGCCACCAATGATTGTTTTGAGCGACATTCATTGGTGTTGTGCCAGGGGTTTTGTGGAACTCGTACCATTTTTCAGTGTCCTTCTTTGTCTTCCCGTGACCCTTCTTTTCTTGTGTCTTGGACTGGTTTTTGGGAGACTGCTTGTTAGGGCCATCTTTGTCATACTTTGGTTGTTGTGGATTTGCAGACCCGAATTCCTGTTTGTTCTAGTGCTTAAATTTTTTCTCAATTTTAACAACATATCGATAAGCAACACCTTGTGATGAGATGTCCAGAAAATCC
>ML796153.1:663272-683764 GCA_009831015.1 Picea engelmannii | reverse complement strand
GAAATATTTTCTCCTGTTGTTAAAATAACTTCAATTAGGACTATTTTAAGTCTTGTGGCAGTAGAAGATTTGCATCTTAAACAGTTAGATGTAAAAACAACTTTTCTCCATGGGGATTTGGAGGAAGAGATTTATATGCAGCAGTCACAGGGGTATAAGGTCAAAGGGAAGGAGAATTTGGTATACAGGTTGAAGAAGAGCTTGTATGGCCTAAATAAAGCTCCAAGGCAGTGGTATTTGAAGTTTGACAGGTTTAGGACAGAATAGGGTTATAGTAGATGTCATTCTGATCACCGTGTTTATTTTAAAAAGCTAGAAAATGGACGCTTTATTATCTTTCTATTGTATGTAGATGACATGCTTGTTGCAGGGTCTAATATGCAGGATATAAATGTGCTCAAGAAGAAATTATCCAATTCATTTGCGATGAAGGATTTGGGTGCTGCAAAGAAAATCCTTGGCAGAAGAATAATAAGAGACAAAAAAAATCACAAATTGACATTTTCTCAGGGTGAGTACACAGAGAAGGTGTTGGAGAGGTTTAGAATGCAGAATGAAAAACCAGTTAGTACACCTTTGGCCATCCATTTGAAATTAAATAAGGAAATGTGTCCCAAGACACATGAGGAGATAGAATACATGTCCAGGGTCCCTTATTCATCAGCAGTTGGTAGCCTGATGTATGAAATGGTTTGCACAAGACCAGATATTGCACATGCAGTGGGAGTTGTGAGCAGGTATATGAGCAATCCAGGTAAAGAACATTGGGAGGCAGTAAAGTGGATTCTTAGGTATTTGAGAGGTACTACTACTGATACGTTATGTTTTGGAGGTTCAGACACTTTTCTATAGGGATATGTTGATTCAGATATGGCAGGTGATAAAGACAGCAGGAGGAGCACCACAGGGTATGTTTTTACTATAGGTGGTGTTGTTCCTGAGTCTGTACCTAAGGCTTAAAGTACAGTGTCAAGGAATATGAAAGTATGAAAGGTTGATAAAGGGTTATATTAACTTTTGGTATAGGAAACTAATGAAGATTTCTGCGTTCTCGCTGTCTAGCTTCCAACTGTTCCTGTGTAATGATATCTTGTTCGATGGCTGCCCATGAATGTTCCAATTCTTCCCGGGTGTTTGCAGTTTTAAGGATTGTGTCGAAAAGGCTTAAAGCGATATGTAGTTGATTAGATAGCCCGGGTTGAATATTAGGTTGAGTTTCTATAGGTACAGTCATTGAGGAACAATACCAGTATGGAAATGATTTACCTAGAGAATTTAACGCTGTTTCAATTCGGTCGAAATAAGAGAAATTTTCGCATGAGGAACGAAATAGGAATATAAACTAAAGGCCCTTTCCCGTAACTGTATTATCTTCAACAAAAGATGTGGAATGAGAGAAAAACATCTAACTGCAAATAACGTAAAATTCCTATCAATAGAAAACTCACATATACACAGAAGAAGAAATTGTCATGAACATAATTGACATGGTGTAAATAAACATAAAATTATGTAACTGTAAATTGGTCTTACACCCGCTGATAGCTGGTGCAGAGGAAAGGCAAGAAACAATTACCGAAAGATGAAACTCCTTCACTATAGTAGTGGTCATACTAAATTATAGTGATACACATCAATTATGTAGAGAAAAATGAAAAGAAACAAAAAAACATAGCAAAACAAACTTGAAACACAGTCGTGATAGAATCGGGAATCTTCAATTTGCTTTGTATTAACTTCCTTCAATGAGAAAACTCTATTACAATCAGCACCAAAAATTCCAGCCTCTATCTCTTCTTTTTGTGATCTATTTATACAAAATTTTCCTCTCGGTTCAGAAGAGCGAAATCACTCCATCTGTCCGAATCCACTTTCAAAAAAGTGCCAGGTGCTTGTTTTTGCTTAGATTTAATACATATGATACATTTGTCCAAAAAATGAATACAAGCTGTGAAGACAGCTGGGAGGAGCAGAATTATTTCATTTCTCTTACTCTATTTTCCAGAAGTGCCAGGTGCTTGTCCTCGCATGGATTCAGTGTATGCGAGACATTTGTCCACAAACTAGGACACAAGCTGTGAAGGCTCGGCCTGACAACGGGCTTCGGAAAGATAGCACTCTCGGGCCAACTGTGGAAGTTTATCATCTATTTGTATATCAACGAGTTCAAGGGCACCAAGTTGTGCACTAGGTTGAACCAAATGTTTGTAGATTTGAGCCGGGTCTACCCTGTCCATCTTAGAGATTTCTACCGAATTTCTCTCATTCTCTTCTTTTATGTAGAGAGAAATCCGATCTATATTTATCTGCCTTAGCGCCTCTGTGTCACCTCCAATCTCTATCCCTAACTGCTCACCATTTATGTTATTGACGGCCTCTTCTAATGGATTTGTCGCTTTTTGAGCCTGCTCCTTGCTTAAAGTAATATCATGTTCCCAATTTTTTAACAAGATATTACCCCTGGTTTGTTCGGCAATGGTGAGCCCGGGAGACCCTGCTGAAAACCAATTGTTGGTGGTGATCACCACTTCTTGGAAAGCGATTCGAGTAGCTTCTGCGTTTCTCTCTTTATTAACCAGGTTTTTAGAGATCCGATGTATTAACAAGCAGTCTTCTCGAATCTCTCCTATTTTACTTAGCAGACTCTGTTGAGCAGAGGAGATCCTTCTCCGAATATCGATCGCTCGAGATTTAACAATCTCGATGTCGATCGCCTTGCTTTCTGCGACCTCTAACTGACCCTGTAGCTGCATGATCATATCCCTCTGCTAACCTGATTGCACCCGACCATCTCGGATCATTGAATTTGCTTGTTCCAGCTTGGTCTTGAGGACTTGGATTTCTTGCTTATCGGCCAATCGGGCCAGCTCTATTTCTCCTCTCGCTTGACTCTTAGCGCTTTCTGCCGCCGAAGTCACCCTGGCTTCAAGAGTCTTGATCAGGCGATTTTTCGCTTTGAGCTGCTTCTTTAACATTTCGACTGAGAACTGATTTGCTGTTGCATATGCTCCTAGTGTTTCTGCAATCTCCATGGCAAATTCATCTCTCCTTTTATTCATCCCATCGATCATCACTTTGAACTTTTTGACAGTTGATCCTTCCTCTTGGGAGAACTCCCTTTTCACAACTACCTTTCTCTTCTTGTCGAAGAAGAACTCATTGGGAGGAAGTTCTTCTGCTCTTATGGGCCTCAGCTCTTTGCCAAAAATCCATCCTTCCTGTACGTTTCCCTGCGTTGACTACAAAGGGGTGACAGAAGTGATTGGTTGCCCGATTTGCTTCGCCGCTTTTCCTGGTGTGTCGAAAGAACCTTGCTCTTTCGGGGGATCAGAGGTCTTTGTCCCTGCCTCTGGATGTTGAGTTTCTAGTGGGTCTGTGTCTTTTATTTCCACCTCTGGGCTATGCTCCTTGGGAGGGTCAGTAGTCTCTTTTTCTGTTTCGAGATTCTCCTCCCGCTCAGGACTCTTCTCCTTTTCTGGATTCTTCTCCTTTTTTGGATTCTCCTCCTGCTTAGGACTCTTCTCCTTTTCGGGATTCTTCTCCTACTCAGGATTATTCTCCTGCTCCCCTTCCTGACGTTTTTCGGGGTTAGAGGTTTTCCCCTCAGAACTTTCAGCCTCTTTTTCTTTATCCTTTGAAAGTCCCAAACCTCCCAGCACCACGGGGAGACATCGTTTCCTTTGCTCCTGAAATTTTAAAACCGAGGCCCTGTCTTGGGCTGCTAGGGATCTGATTCGAAATTGCACTTCCGAATAGGACCTCGCCCCTCAGAAAACATCATCCGAGGGCGAACACTCATGTTTGAACCTCTTTAATCCACAATTTCCCAAATGAGTGCTTACAATCCCCTGAGGATCATGCTTTTTGTACTCGATAGAGACTAGGCTCAAGTCTTCTATGGCTGTAGCCTCAGCCTTAGCATGTCTGAAATATAATAAGGAATAGGAATTTAGCCGAATAGGGAAAAACGACCATACCTTCTTTGATGACGCTTTGAGCTCTTTGCTCACTCCGCCAATTACTGTTTGTCGAGCAATCTCGCGACAGGCCAGCGTGTTGGGGATGAACAACGGTAGTGCCAGAGGAGGAACAACAGCTCCGAACACTCTAAAATAGGAGAATTCTTCCTCCACGTACCAGTCCGCGACACAGCTCAGATTCGTAGCAATGCTATCCGAGATGCAGGGTGGCGAAAGAACAAAAATGGCGATGTGCAGGGGCACCATCACCCAGTTGAAAATCTCATAAATAAACTGATTTGCGTTATTTTCCCACAGCCTATCGTGGTACTCATGCACGGTCTTCTCATGGGACGGACTCCAAGCCCAATTCATTAAAGGAAAAGGCGTCATGGAGCATATCGCGTCCATGATATATGCAGACATAAAAAATTCGGATGGTCTCCCGACTGCCTTTTGCTCCCGGTACTCTGTGATTCTATTGAACAAACTGTCGGACAACATCTTCGCCCAATTAAATGAGGAGCCTTCTGCTACCCGAAAGATGAGAGGCACCCACTGGATGTAAAAATGTGCAGTATCCTCTTTTCCGAAAAGCCAGCATGTCATCATCGCCACATACATAAACTATGGCTCTAACGAAGAAATTGAGTACACTCCCTTGTCATTCGCTCTGAATGTTCTGGAGCGCGAAACCCAATCTTTTATCAAGCCTGGCATGGTTTTGTCATATTCTTCACACTCCTTCTTTTTGAAGTCCGCTAGGAATTCTTTGCCGTATGTGTACTCAGAAGATGCTGGGAGCTTATACATAGATTGGATATGCTCAGGCCTAAAAGTCCCGACCATGGCCTGTCGGTCATTCACGATAGTTTTGGAGGGCAGGTCAACATGATCCAATGCCCATCGGGTCATGTCGTAGTACGGGAGCAACCGAGGTCTGGTTGCAACCAGGTGCATTCCCGACTGAACAATTGTCTTGTACTTAGTGTTCAGGTGTCCTTCACAATATCATTATTATCGTCATTAGAGTCTGAATAGTTTACCAGCTCAGATTGTAGAATGTTTGAAATAAACGACCAGGTGGGTACTGAGCCACCCATCCGAGGTGATGTATCCGAGACGTTGTCTGGACCTTGTGCCGCAACCTTGACATTGGCTTTCGCTGCTCTCCTTGGCGCCATGGCTGAAGCTTTCTTTTTTTCTCTTCTGCAATAGACCTGTGTATACATGCGGAAATGAGTTTCCTCGGAGAAAGGTGAGCTCTATGCACTAATGAGAAATGTAAATTTAAAAATAAAATGAAATCTCGTATATATTTGAAAATCCTGTACGTCTGAAATGAGTCTGTCGAATCGCAATCAGTAACAAATTTATTACGTAAATCCGATCTTATTCATTCACAGATTTACTCTAATCCTTCATTAATGTCATCAATGTTCGACGGCTTGACAGGTAGACGGGGGATGGAGAGAAAGTAGATACTTTGTAAAATGTGCCAACCTTGATGCTCGGGTCGCATCCCGTTTTATTTAAAATTTCAAATCTCAGCAACTTTTATAATTTTCTCGCCTTTCGCCTTATCGTGAGTTTTATTTCCGCATTTTGACTCTTCAACTTGCGAGGTTGCGAGTGCCGAGTTTACCTTAATTAACCGTAACCATGATTTGGCACATCACTAATTATATAATTAACTTAATCTCTATATCGCGACTCGGGAATTCGAAGATAAACTTTTGAGGGAAAGATATGCCGAGTCGCGATATTGCGAGGTGGCGATAATTAAGGCTCAAATTAAGAGAAGGAAATCTTACATTAAGGGACTAATTATTCTCGCTATATTTATGTCACAACTTCATGAATCGGAGTCTTAGACGCTTTCAATTTTATGAAGGAAAGTGCCGAGCAGCGAAGTGACGAACACCAGAATTCAACCAAGGTTAATTTGTCACCTTTGATCCCTAACTAAGGTAATCGCGAAGTTATCATGTTTCTCGGCTCTCGGGGTTGTAGGAGCAAAAACTTAGGTTTGACGAATGCTGAGTCGCAAACTTCCGACAACATAAACTCATGAGTTAAAAGTTTTACCCTGGTTAATGTTTTGGGTTAAAATTAAAAACGATTTCGCCGTTTCGTGACTTGGGACGAATGAACTCAAGTTTTAGAGTATCCGTCCTGCGAACTCCGAAATAAACAAAAGGGTAAAAATACTTGCGAAAGCAGATTTGTTTCAAAACGTGAAAAGCACTTCTGACCAGGCGACAAAAATTCGGAGTTTTACGAATTCGAAGGAAAAGAAGAACAACTTTAGATCTCAATTATCAAACATTGAAAATTGTGCAAGGTGAAAAAACAGGGGCGTCTCCAACATAGGCTCCAACTAGGGATCCCGCTTCCCTGTGAGGCGGGAAGAACAGTAGACCAGGTGCCAAAATTGGGTAAATGGAGTCATAGGCTAAAATCAAGAGAAAAATCCAAGGAAAAAGATAGAAAGGGGAAAAAACTTTCGCTTGATAACCCAACAACTTTTTTGAACTCAGATATTCTTTCCAAACACAGCTGAAGTCACCTTCGCAATTTTCCCTTTCTCACTACTAAGTTTGGGGAATGCTTCAAGACAGTCGTAACGATCCTAGGATTTTCAACAAGTCTTGCGATTTTCAGCTTGCATCATAAGAATGATATTATATAATCTGAAAAATAGGGAAGTCCCGTCGGAATTCGGGGAAATGATCAGGTTTTCAGAAAGCATTGATTACCAGAGCTGATTGATGTTTATGTATAACAACCTTACAGATCTCTCAGACATTCCTTCACTGCCAGCGAGCCTGTTCAGTACCCCAGTGAAGTTGTCTGACCCTTTTTCACTGAATTTCTTTTCACCACTTCAGAAAATATTTATGCGTTTAAACGCTAAAACTAGGGCAATCATTTCTGAATTTCCTTTCATCGTCTTAATGGACTAGGTGGGGGCAATCATTTCTGAATTTCCTTTCACCACTTGTCTTAGTATTTTATTCATTTTTAAAACACGAAGATGGGAGCAATCAGTTTATATCAGGGCTGAGATCTGTGTAATATTTTTTATCAGAGGTCTGTCAACTTATTTTGATCACTCGGTATCAACCTTCCTTTGACCCTCACAAGACCCTTAGTTCTTAGGGAGACAGGGGAAAATAATAAAATTTTAAGGAACATTCTGTTCAAGCAAGCTTTGATTTTTTTTTTGGACGTTATTGAAAAACCTAGGAAAGTTAGGATCGCTATAGGAGTTCCTTAGCTCAGCAGAGGATCAAGTAGTTGTGAAGACCGACTTTCCTATTAAGATCTGTTTAGAAATCCCTGAGGTTTAAAACGAAAACTTTTTATTCCCTCCCAAGATTCGGGAAGACAATGACTCGCTTGGAGTTAGGCCCACAGATGGACAATACACGAGGCAACAATTCAATGGTTTGGTAAACGAAAGGTCACAGTGGTTCGGGACTGGTTTTCGAAAATATTTAGGAACCAAAATCATGACTGACTGTTTTTAGTTTTAATGTATCCATTCACATCATTTCATTTGAAGATCATGAAACGCAAAATATTTCTTCTATCTAACTTTTTATATTGCAAACTTGAACAATATTACCTTAGATTGTCAAAACAGCCGTTCATGACTGGTATTGAGAAAACTCACCTCTGTCTTTTCTTTTTAATTTCTTTGCGGGCTATGAATTTTCTTATGTATCACCTGTTTTATGTCGCCCTATTTCCAACGCCGATCTGTACCTTATTTCTTGAGTTAGTTTCGCCTGAGGCTGGAATCCTGTAAAAACAAATACAAATCTGATAAAAAATGTGCTGAAAATTTAGGAACGAAAACCAAAAATCGAAAATAATTGTGTGAACAAAAACATAAATATGTACAAAAACACATAATAAAATTTATTTATTTACAAATATATATATATATAATTTTTTATTTTTTATTTTATTTTTTTTCCTATCCGACGACTGTCACGTCATGTAATGCTTTAGATAACGCCCGTTGACAGGGGCGCTGAGGACTTCTCCATCAATGTTTTGCAACAGGAATGAATTCTTCCCCTCCGGGGCAGAGACCCTGAATGGTCCATACCAAAGGTGATCAAATTTTCCATGTTTTGCCGCTTCCTCTCTTCTTGCATCCCATCTTAATACCAAATCACCTGGAAGAAATTCCCTGTCTTTTGCCTTCAGGTCAAACAATGCTTTCATATCGTCTTGGTATTTCTGCATTTTCTCATCAACCTCTCCTCTGAGCTGTTGAACCTCAATCAGTTGGTTAATTCTTCTGGTTACATGATTTGGCTCTTCGTTTTGATCCTGCCATAATTTCATCACTGGCAATGCTAAGTTTATAGGCAGAACCGCCTCGGTGCCATATACCATCTGAAACGACGAAATTCCGATAGACCTTTTAGTGCTGATGCGGTTTTCCCACAATGCGTGCTTCAAATGTACATGCTAGGACTTCTTGTTTTCGTTCAGTACCTTTTTTATTACGTTTACCAGGCTCTTATTTGATGATTCAGCCAGCCCATTTCCCTGAGGGTAATAAGCGGTGGAATGGCCGAGAACGATACTGTACTTCTGGCAGAAGTCAATCATAGCCATGGACTTGAAGGCCTGGGCGTTATCGGTAACAATATTTCGGGGACACCCAAATCTTGACAGGATGTTATCTTCCAAGAAGTCGATCACCACCGAGTCTGTTGCTCTTTTGGTTGGAATTGATTCCACCCACTTTGTAAAATAATCTGTGGCTATTAAGATCCACCTATGTTGAGCACTGGAATGGGGATTGATTTCCCCTATGAAGTCTAATCCCCATTGTTGAAATGGGGCTTCAGTTTTGACTGGAACGAGTGGTAATGCAGGGAGTTTCTGCTTACCAGCGAATATTTGACAGGAGTAACAGGCACGTACTTTGGCATTGACGTCCGAAAATAGTTTCGGCCAATAGTATCCGGCCCTCAAGATTTTATAGGCTGTGGCTCTCCATGCATGGTGTCCTCCACAGATTCCTTCATGAAATTCTTCTATGACCCGTGGAGTTTCCGACTCAATCAGACAGACTAGTAAGAACCCGAGCGGATCCTTCCAGTATAGTTGATTTTCAGAGATGCAATATTTTACAGCATGGAGTTTCAAGGTTCTATATTTGGCTGGTGTTAGTCCATCTGGACATTTCAGGTTTAACAAATAGAACACTATATCTTTATACCAGTCTGACGATATGAATTTTTCTTCAATCTCACTCGGATATGTTTGGTCATCCGACTCTTGCAAACGTGTGTCTCCGTTCTCTCCCTGTAGGCCATTGATGTCAAGAGCTCTAAGGTTCGATTCAGCCAAGAGTTTGGCCATACCCTTTCCCTTTATCAGTTTAGTAGGCTTGATTTCCAGATCGAATTCTTGTATCTTAGCGAGCCAACACCCTCATTTTACATCTCTGTCAGGCTGTACCAATATATCCTTCACAGCACTGGTTGGTACGTATGTGATAATTTTTGAATGAAGAACGTAAGTTCTGAATGCCTTTAGGGCTTTCACCATTGCGTACGCCTATTTTTCCATTATATCATATTTTAGTTCGGCATCTCTAAGGCTCTTGCTAAAAAACATGATCGGGCATTCAAAGCCTTCATCATCTTTTTGCAACAACGCCACGGCGATAGTATGTTGAGAAGCGAATGAGAAGATGAGGAAATCCTTCAAGTAATCTGGGCTTGTTAACATAGGTGCCTCGTTGATGACTTTTTTAATACGCTCGAACGACGCTTTAGCCTCGGTGGTCCAATTTACTTTGCTATCTTTCTTCAGCATTCCTGTGATCAATTTGACAATCTCAGCGAAATTTGGTATAAACCTTCGTAAAAAAATTATTGTACCCAAGAAAGATTGAATCTCTTTAACGTTTCTAGGAATAGTGATAGTTTGTATCGCTTCAACTCTCTTAGGATCAATCTTGATTCCATCTTTAAATACGATATGCCCCAGAATCTTACCTTCCTGCATAGCGAAATGTGATTTCTTTGGGTTCAAAGATAGACCATACCTGTGGCATTTTTCGAAAGTCTGTTTTAAATGGATCAAATGTTCTTCATCGGTTTTAGAAAAAACCGTTAAATCGTCGAGGTAGATTACTACGAACTTATCTCTTTCTCCAATGAAAGCGATATCCATGGCGCGCTGGAAGGTAGCCCCTGCATTCATTAAACCAAAAGGAATTTTATCATACATGAATGTACCCCAGGGTGTGGTGAACGCGGTTTTTTCTCTGTCTTTCTCGTTCATGGTGATTTGGTTGTAGCCAGAAAACCCATCTATCATAGACATTCGATTTGCTCCAACTACCCTTTCTAGAACGTGATCCATTTTAGGAAGTGGATAATTATCTTTAAGGGAGGACCTATTCAAGTTCTGAAAATCTACACACAGTATGATTTCTCCGTTCTTTTTTCTGACAGGGACCAAGTTCGCCACCCAGTCTGAGTATCTTAGAGGTACAATTATTTTCGCGTCTAAGAGATTTTTAACTTCCTTTTCAATGACGGGCAACAAGATGGGGTTAAACTACCTGAGCTTCTGCCTAAAATGCTTGACTCCAGGCTTTAAAGGTATCTTGTGCTCAATTATTGAAGTATCATATGTTCGAAGCTCATCATAGGACCAGACAAAAACATCTCTATACTGTTTGAGTAAGTCTTTATACTGGTCTTTTACCTTAGGAGGGAGGAATTTAGATATCTTTACTATCCTGGAATCTTTTTCAGTTCCTATGTTGCAATCCTCCACTTCTTCTGGTTGGGGCTATAAAGTGGACTTCGCAGGTATATCATTCTGATCGAAGAGTCTCTCCAAAGGAATTAAGCCTTTCGGGATTTGGTTATTTTTAAGGACCAACATGCGATGATCCGCTATTTTTTCTCGGAAGGTTTCAGGATTTTCATCTTCTTGCATAATCCACCTCGGGTCATTTTGGTTTTCTTGGTTTTGATGGGTTTCAGAGAACTTGCCTATTGCTATAAGAAATTTCTAAATTTGTTCATCATCTTCAAAGACCTGCCAGTGTCGGACATTGTCTGGTATGGAGGGTTTATACCTGATTTCAATATGATATTTCAGTTTAACATTTGTGGGAGGGGAAAAGGTCGAGGCTGCCTTAGCCAATGCGTCAGAATGTAGATTCTCTATGCGGGGAATAAAATGGACTTTTATAGATGAGAAAAAATTCTCCATTAAATCCCAAACGCAATTCCTGTATGTTCTCAATCTGGGATGTTTGGCTAGGTATTGTCGGTTTACTTGTTTTACTATCAATTCAGCATCACCGTAAACTTCCAATTTTTTTATGTTTAACTTCTTAGCAGCCTCTAAACCTAAGACTAATGCTTCATACTCACATATGTTATTGGTGTAATCAATGTCCCACTGCAAGCGATATGAGAAAGGGACGGTAAACTTACCTTCGGGTGCTACCAAAAGTATGCCAGCACCAGCTCCTTCAGCAGATGGAGCGCCATCGAAGTACATTTTCCAGATACCACTTCTGCATAGTTCTTCAGTCAAGGGGATAAGCTCTTCCTTCTTTATATCAAGTTCTTCTGAACACCCATCTAAACCATCGTCAAATGATAATATGCAATTCCCCAGATCTTGGTCTACAACGTAAATGGGAAAGTTATTTGGATTCAGAGGATCACTGACTGTATATGCTAATCTTGTTTCTCGGTACAAACGAGTAAACTGACCACCAAAAATTGGGATTGTGGCATAGGACATGTCCAATTGTAGTGAACCCCCCAACTTGGCTCCCCATGATCTGGATAATAACATACCATATTTGGGTGGAATATCTGCAATAACTACATCCATCAGGATACTCTTAACCGGGACTTGAGCCAGGGTGACTACCAGATCTTTTATCATTCCCATAAATTTAACCTTTCTTGAATCAAATGAGTATAGGTCTCCATAGGGTCTAGTGATCTGAAGCCCCAGCCTCTCCATTATAGTTTTGGGCATAACATTATGCGAAGCCCCGGAGTCTAACATGCAGTTATGCAGTAACTGGTCATGTATATTCAGGGTGATATAGAAAGGAGCGACATTGTCTTTGAATCCCTCAAAATGAGGACCAAAGGTGATGTTAGGTCTGTCATCTTCTAGGTTGATAACGTCGGAGTGACTTTCTGGCTCATAAACACCCATCACCTTGGCAATTTGCTTCCGATAAGTGGGGTTTTTTGCTAGTTCTACCAAAGGAATCGGTATCTTAATTTTATTTAATTCATTTTCAAAATTGTAAGATGTATTGATCTTGTCCGTTTCTTTGGTTAAGAGCCCCGAACTTTTTTCTTCTGACTTGTTTGTCTGGATTGCTTTATCGCTCGTGACCTTAGTCGCAAATGTAACTTTATCTATCGGTCCTGTTTCCTTTGTTTGGGTTTCGGCTTTTTTCACTCCAGAATCTTGAGTCTTTGTCATCTTGACTTTATTGCTGGGTAACAATGTGTCTTCCAAAGGAGGTTCTTGAGATTGACCCCTTGGTAGAATTTTCTTAGGTTGGTCAGTAGAGGTGGGCTTATTTTTTGATCTCAGGTTGTATCTGGGTTGGAAATCAGCCGCTATCATTTCTGCTTCTGGTTGAGATAAGCAAAGGTCAGTATGATTACCCTCTTCTTCTTCATCAGGTGGTTGAGGGATATTTAAATATTCCTCATACTCTTCCCTGGTCAGAAATGGCTGTGAGGATTCATCTCCAAAACATGCAACTTCATCTTCCAAATCTCCGAAATCTTGGAGGTCACTTGCTCCTATAAAATTTTCGTTTTTTAGTGGAGCTTGTATTTTTTGATCTTCATTCTTTATTTGCCTCTGTTGATTTTGGGGATTTGGGTTTCTCCTGAAGTCCCTTTTGTTAGAAGAATCAACTTTAGCCTGATCCAACTCCATCCTAGAGATTTTGTTAGACAGATCTTTAATTATTTGAGCCATATCATCCACTCTGTCTTCAATGTATCTATTTGACCCGGAAGGACCCGCTGGTTCCCTATAGCGTCTATTATCACGGTTGACTGTTTCTACTTTAGCCTTTAACTTACCTAAAGCCATCATGTTAGATTCTATTTCGACAGCATCATCTTGCATCCTATTCAGGGTGGCTCCTCTTCTTTCTCGCAAAAGTAATGCAAAATCAAGTTCGAAGGCTCCCGCAAAAGTTACTTTGGCTGAAGGTTCGGAAGGTTTAACAGCGGCTGGAATTTTATTATAAAGTTTGTTAAATCTCAGAATAAATTCCATAATGGTTTATGAATTCTTTTTCTTTAGGGAACCAAACTCAGTAAGGTAGTACAAGTGATCCTTTCGCTCTCCCCATTGTCTGAGGAAAGCATCTTCCAAGGCATCATATGTCCGAATAGAAGCTGGAGGAAGACTCCGAAACCAAGTTATGACCTATCCTTCGAAAGTCTGGACAAGTAACCTGGAGTAAACATCCTCGTGCTCAATACCACAGATATCTGCGAACTGGTCAAAAAAGTTTATATGCTCGGCTGTGGTTATATCTCCCTCCCCAGTGAACTTAGGAAGATTTTTGATGTAGTTTTCAGGTAAATCATGGAGGGGAACGGGTAAAACCAGTGGAGCGTACCTCACTGCTACTTTTGCAAATACTCCGGGAGGAGGGACATTATGATGTCCTCCACCTCCTCCTCCGACACCTGCCATCGACTTGGGAGTAGGAAATGAGGGTGTAACACACTCTTTTGAATCAGGTGAAACTGGGAAGTTCCGCCGAAGAAAGGTTGGTGTGTTAAATGACGAAGATCTTTCCAAAGGGCCTTTACCCTTGTTTATAGATTGGAAAGTTTGATGTGGCTTACTCCTAAATTCTGAGTAGTTTGCTTCTGGATCTTTGGTATCAGACAGAGGGCTACCCGAAGAAGGAGGTTCTGAAGCGGATTTAGTCTTTAGAAGTGGATTTTTGGGTTTATTAACTGCAGCGGTTGTCTCAAACGAGCCTTTCGCTCTTAAGATATTTTCAGGATTTTTAACAGGCGTAATCAGCTTGCCATCCGGGTTATGTCTCGTATGCCTTCTACCAGATGCCAGTTTTTGTTTTAGTGGAGTCGCCAAGCGAAAGATTTAAACAAGCCTTAAAATAGTGTGCACTCTATGTTCACTATCAAAGAGTAACACTATCAACGAAATAGTTTGTCGTTTTCCCAGGGAAAATATTTCGTAACTTCACTCCCCGGCAACGGCGCCAGAAAGATGTTGTTCCTAAGTCTGTACTTAAGGCTTAAAGTACAGTGTCAAGGCATATGAAAGTATGAAAGGTTGATAAAGGGTTATATTAACTTTCGGTATAGGAAACTAATGAAGATTTCTGCGTTCTCGCTGTCTAGCTTCCAACTGTTCCTGTGTAATGATATCTGGTTCGATGGCTGCCCATGAATGTTCCAATTCCTCCCAGGTGTTTACAGTTTTAAGGATTGTGTCGAAAAGACTTAAAGCGATATGTAGTTGATTAGATAACCTGGGTTGAATATTAGGTTGAGTTGCTGTAGGTACAGTCATTGAGGAACAATACCAGTATGGAAATGATTTACCTAGAGAATTTAACGCTGTTTCAATTCGGTCGAAATAAGAGAAATTTTCGCATGAGGAACGAAATAGGAATATAAACTAAAGGCCCTTTCCCGTAACTGTATTATCTTCAGCAAAATATGTGGAATGAGAGAAAAACATCTAACTGCAAATAACATAAAATTCCTATCAATAGAAAACTCACATATACGCAGAAGAAGAAATTGTCATGAACATAATTGACATGGTGTAAATAAACATAAAATTCTGTAACTGTAAATTGGTCTTACACCCGCTGATAGCTGGTGCAGAGGAAAGTCAAGAAACAATTATGGAAAGATGAAACTCCTTTACTATAGTAGTGGTCGTACTAAATTATAGTGATACACATCAATTATGTAGAGCAAAATGAAAAGAAACAAAAAAACATAGCAAAACAAACTTGAAACACAGTCGTGACAGAATCGGGAATCTTCAATTTGCTTTGTATTAACTTCCTTCAATGAGAAAACTCTATTACAATCAGCACCAAAAAGTCCAACCTCTATCTCTTCTTTTTGTGATCTATTTATACAAAATTTGCCTCTTGGTTCAGAAGAGCGAAATCACTCCATCTGTTCGAATACACTTTCAAAAAAGTGCCAGGTGCTTGTTTTTTCTTAGATTTAATACATATGATACATTTGTCCAAAAAATGAATACAAGCTGTGAAGACAACTGGGAGGAGCAGAATTATTTCATTTCTCTTACTCTATTTTCCAGAAGTGCCAGGTGCTTGTCCTCGCATGGATTCAGTGTATGCGAGACATTTGTCCACAAACTGGGACACAAGCTGTGAAGGCTCGGCATGACAACGGGCTTCGGCAAGATAGCACTCTCGGGCCAACTGTGGAAGTTTATCATCTATTTGTATATCAACGAGTTCAAGGGCACCAAGTTGTGCACTAGGTTGAACCAAATGTTTGTAGATTTGAGCCGGGTCTACCCTGTCCATCTTAGAGATTTCTGCCGAATTTATCTCATTCTCTTCTTTTATGTCGAGAGAAATCCGATCTATATTTATTTGCCTTAGCGCCTCTGTGTCACCTCCAATCTCTATCCCTAAATGCTCACCATTTATGTTATTAACGGCCTCTTCTAATGAATTTGTCGCTTTTTGAGCCTGCTCCTTGCTTAAAGTAATATCATGTTCCCAATTTTTTAACAAGATATTACCCCTGGTTTGTTCGGCAATGGTGAGCCCGGGAGACCCTGCTGAAAACCTATTGTTGGTGGTGATCACCGCTTCTTGGAAAGCGATTCGAGCAGCTTCTGCGTTTCTCTCTTTATTAACCAGGTTTTCAGAGATCCGATGTACTAACAAGCAATCTTCTCGAATCTCTCCTATTTTTCTTAGCAGACTCTGTTGAGCAGAGGAGATCCTGCTCTGAATATCGATCGCTCGGGATTTAACAATCTCAATGTCGATCGCCTTGCTTTCTGTGACCTCTAACTGAGCCTACAACTACGTGATCATATCCCTCTGCTGACCCGATTGCACCCGACCATCTCGGATCACTGAATTTGGTTGTTCTAGCTTGGTCTTGAGAACTTGGATTTCTTGCTTATCGGCCAATCGGGCCAGCTCTATTTCTCCGCTCGCTTGACTCTTAGCGCTTTCTGCCGCCGAAGTCACCCTGGCTTCAAGAGTCTTGATCAGGCGATTTTTCGCTTTGAGCTGCTTCTTTAACATTTCGACCGAGAACTGATTTGTTGTCGCATATGCTCCTAGTGTTCCTGCAATCTCCGTGGCAAATTCATCTCTCCTTTTATTCATCCCATCGGTCATCACTTTGAACTTTTTGACAGTTGATCCTTCCTCCTGGGAGAACTCCCTTTTCACAACTGCCTTTCTCTTCTTGTCGAAGAAGAACTCATTGGGAGGAAGTTCTTCTGCTCTGATGGGCCTCAGCTCTTCGCCAAAAATCCATCCTTCCTATACGTTTCCCTGCGTTGACTGCAAAGGGGTGACAGAAGTGATTGGTTGCCCGATTTGCTTCGCCGCTTTTCCTGGTGTGTCGAAAGAACCTTGCTCTTTCGGGGGATCATAGGTCTTCATCCCTGCCTCTAGATGTTGAGTTTCTGGTGGGTCTGTGTCTTTTATTTCCATCTCTGGGCTATGCTCCTTGGGAGGGTCAGTAGTCTCTTTTTCTGTTTTGGGATTCTCCTCCCGCTCAGGACTCTTCTCCTTTTCTGGATTCTTCTCCTTTTCTGGATTCTCCTCATGCTCAGGACTCTTCTCCTTTTCGGGATTCTTCTCCTGCTCAGGATTCTTCTCCTGCTCCCATTCCTGACATTTTTTGGGGTTAGAGGTTTGCCCCTCAGAAATTTCAGCCTCTTTTTCTTTATCCTTTGAAAGTCCCAAACCTCCCAGCACCACGGGGAGACATCGTTTCCTATGCTCCTGAAATTTTAAAACCGAGGCCCTGTCTTCGGCTGCTAGGGATCTGATTCGAAATTGCACTTCTGAATAGGACCTCGCCCCTCGGAAAACATCATCCGAGGGCGAACACTCATGTTCGAACCTCTTTAATCCACAATTTCCCAAATGAGTGCTTACAATCCCCTGAGGATCATGCTTTTTGTACTCGATAGAGACTAGGCTCAAGTCTTCTATGGCTGCAGCCTCAGCCTTAGCATGTCTGAAATCTAATAAGGAATAGGAATTTAACCGAACAGGGAAAAACGACCATACCTTCTTTGATGACGCTTTGAGCTCTTTGCTCACTCCGTCGATTACTATTTGTCGAGCAATCTCGCGACAGGCCAGCTTGTCGGGGAGAAACAATGGTAGTGCCAGAGGAGGAACAGCAGATCCGAACACTCTAAAATAGGAGAATTCTTCCTCCACGTACCAGTCCGCGATACGGCTTAGATTCGCAGCAATGCTATCCGAGATGCGGGGTGGCGAAAGACCAAAAATGGCGATGTGCAGGGGCACCATCACCCAGTTGAAAATCTCATAAATAAACTGATTTGCGTTATTTTCCCACAGCTTATCGTGGTACTCATGCACGATCTTCTCATGGGCTGGACTCCAAGCCCAATTCATTAAAGGAAAAGGCGTCATGGAGCATATCGCATCCATGATATATGCAGACATAAAAAATCCGGATGGTCTCCCGACTGCCTTTTGCTCCCGGTACTCTGTGACTCTGTTGAACAAACTGTCGGACAACATCTTCGCCCAATTAAATGAGGAGCCTTCTGCTACCCGAAAGATGAGAGGCACCCACTGGATGTAAAAATGTGCAGTATCCTCTTTTCCAAAAAGCCGGCATGTCATCATCGCCACATACATAAACCATGGCTCTAATGAAGAAATTGAGTACACTCCCTTGTCATTCGCTCTGAATGTTCCGGAGTGCGAAACCCAATCTTTTATCAAGCCTGGCATGGTTTTGTCATATTCTTCACACTCCTTCTTTTTGAAGTCCGCCAAGAATTCTTTGTCGTATGTGTACTCAGAAGCTGCTGGGAGCTTATACATAGATTGGATATGCTCGGGCCTAAAAGTCCCGACCATGGCCTGTCGGTCATTCACGATAGTTCTGGAGGGCAGGTCAACGTGATCCAATGCCCATTGGATCATGTCGTTGTACGGGAGCAACCGAGGTCTGGTTGCAACCAGGTGCATTCCCGACTGAACAATTGTCTTGTACTTAGTGTTCAGGTCGTCCTTCACAATATCATTATTATCATCATCAGAGTCTGAATAGTTTACCAGCTCAGATTGTAGAATGTCTGAAATAAACGAATAGGTGGGTACTGAGCCACCCGTCCGAGGTGATGTATCCGAGATGTTGTCTGGACCTTGTGCCGCAACCTCGACATTGGCTTTCATTGCTCTCCTTGGCGCCATGGCTGAAGCTTGTTTTTTTGCTCTTCTGCAATAGACCTGTGTATACATGCGGAAATGAGTTTCCTCGGAGAAAGGTGAGCTCTATGCGCTAATGAGAAATGTAAATTTAAAAATAAAATGAAATCTCGTATATATTTGAAAATCCTGTATGTCTGAAATGAGTCTGTCGAATCGCAATCAGTAACAAATTTATTACGTAAATCCGATCTTATTCATTCGCAGATTTACCCTAATCCTTCATTAATGTCATCAATGTTCGGCGGCTTGACAGGCAGTTGGGGGATGGAGAGAAAGTAGATACTTCGTAAAATGTGCCAACCTTGATGCGCGGGTCGCATCCCGTTTTATTTAAAATTTCAAATCTCAGCAACTTTTATAATTTTCTCTCCTTTCGCCATATCGTGAGTTTTCTTTCCGCATTTTGACTCTTCAACTCGCGAGGTTGCGAGTGCCGAGTTTACCTTAATTAACCGTAACCATGATTTGGCACATCACTAATTATATAATTAACTTAATCGCTATATCGCGACTCGGGAATTCGAAGATAAAATTTTGAGGGAAAGATATGCCGAGTCGCGATATCGCGAGGTGGCGATAATTAAGGCTCAAATTAAGAGAAGGAAATCTTAGATTAAGGGACTAATTATTCTTGCTATATTTGTGTCGCAACTTCGTGAATCGGAGTCTTAGACGCTTTCAATTTTATGAAGGAAAGTGTCGAGCGGCGAAGTGCCGAACACCAGAATTCAACCAAGGTTAATTTGTCACCTTTGATCCCTAACTAAGGTAATCGCGAAGTTATCGCGTTTCTTGGCTCTCGGGGTTGCAGGAGCAAAAACTTAGGTTTGACGAATGCCGAGTCGCGAACTTCCGACAACATATACTCATGAGTTAAAATTTTTACCTTGGTTAATGTTTTGGGTTAAAATTAAAAACGATTTCGCCGTTTCGTGACTCGGGACGAATGAACTCAAGGTTTAGAGTATCCGTCCTGCGAACTCCGAAATAAACAAAAGGGTAAAAATACTTGCGGAAGCATATTTGTTTCAAAACATGAAAAGCACTTCTGACCAGGCGACAAAAATTCAGAGTTTTACGAATTCGAAGGAAAAGAAGAACAACTTTAGATCTCAAGTATCAAACGTTGAAAATTGCGCAAGGTGACAAAACAGGGGCGGCTCCAACAGGTGGAACAACAGTATGTTGGATTTTGAAACTGCGAAAGGTTGTTTCACTTTCAACAACAGAGGCATAGTATGTTTATGCTACAGAGGCTAGTAAAGAGATGATTTGGTTACAGAGGTTTATGGAGGAATTGGGAAAGAAGCAGGAGAACAACAGGTTGTACTGTGACACTCAGAGTGCCATTCACCTTGCAAAGAACTCATCCTTCCATTCAAAGACTAAGCATATACAGTTGAGGTACCACTAAATACGATCTGTCTTGGAAGATGGACATTTGAAGTTGNACAGCGGTGGAGTTGTTGAGATCAGTCTCCAAGTGGGAGATTGTTGGTTGTGGAGCCTGATTATCTTCCTGATTCAGAGGTCTTTTACTTTCAGCCGTGTTTATACCCCATGAAGTATTGACACCCCAGAGGTATGTACACTCTTCCATGTGGGGGAGTGCAGAGGGGGGGTACCCCCTTTGCATGGTCCAGGGGGGCTATCCCCCCAGTTGAGGGGTCTGGGGGCAAGTGGGCCCCCAGCAGGGGTTCGGTGGCAAAGCCCCCTGTTGGGGTCCTATAATTATAGGCAATTCGATTCTTTGACTGTTGATTTGGCGTTTCTCCTGTGATGACGAAGTATGGCTCGGTTGATCCTGTTTCCTCCCTCCATTCTTTTCACTCGATCCCCCATCACCCTGCTGTATCCTTCATACACACTGCGCCCTCACTCCCTTGTCCTGTGGCCCCATTGACTACTTTTCCCGCCACCCATCCATGAATAAACAAGAGTTAGGATGAACAAAATAACAATAAAGGTAGTTAGATTAACTGATAATGTTAGTATAG
>ML796153.1:637262-657907 GCA_009831015.1 Picea engelmannii | reverse complement strand
GGAATCGTAAATAATACTTGTGCACATTTGAACGGCCCAGGGACGGGCACCTAAATCAACGGTCCTGATTATATTCTGGACCCCCCCATCCATTCTACCTTTAATGGAGGGGGGTGGGGGGGGGGGTCCGGAATACCGCTTTTCACCAAAAAAAACCACTTTTCCATATTTTTGCCGATTTTTGCCTGTTTTACCACGTCCTCTTTCAGATGGATTTTTGGGAAAACGAAGATGGATTTTAAAAATCTGAGAGAGGTTTTTTCTTAGAACAGATTGAAGAACAAAAACCTCTCTCATGTTTTGCAGCGGAGCTACGAGAAGGGAGAATCGAAGACATCTTCGAGGTCCATTTTTCCATATTCTCAATTTTCCGTTACAGTCCCGATCTTACAGGAGCTATTACGGCCATATGGGGATGAATTTAGAGAAAACGAAGGAGGTTTTTTCTCAGTACATTCCCATATACAATAAGCTCCTTCAGTTTTCTCCCAGGTGTCATCGTTTAAGAGAAAAAAACGTCTGTTTGGACCCCTTTTTCGCAGAAAACCGGTCCGTCTTTCATGGCAGAAAACTCCAAATTTTGTGGGAGTGGTGGCTATTTTTGGTCGAGGTGGTTAAACAGACTTCTGAAAATTATTGGGATGACCTATCCTATTTATTGAGAGGATTTTAATGTAAACGGGTTCGACCTGTGAGGTTCCTGGAGGCACTATGAGTTGTGTTTAGCAGAGAATTTTTCCTGTAACTTCAAATGATCTATCAGAAATGAGCATGCTATTCACAGGATTCTTGCGTGTATTCATTGGTGATGTTTATTCTCTAAGTTGAATGTTTTTATTTCTTTGTGATCATTTTGTTTTCTGGAACTAATCTTTAAGAGTAACGTAAAGTTGCAGGATTTATCTTTGATACCCTGTTTCCGATTCTAAAGATTCTAATGTTTATCTTCTGATGTCTTCGATTAATAAATTCTTAACTGCTTTTTAGTTGATTTTATCTTTCTCATCTTTTCTTCTGTCCATCATTTAAGATACTAAAAGATCCAGTGAGTATATTATCTTTCCCTATGGAAGTCTTCTTTTCTCGTTTATGGTTGTATTTTGTATTTATTTCAATACAGACCCCATTTGCCCAATGGCCCTCCTTGCTATTCCAAACAATCATTTAAAAACCCCAACCCATGTTCTTCATAACTAGCCTAATATCTATTAAAACAAAGCTATATCAGATAGAGAGATCCCTCTCTGAGTCTTGGAGGGATAGATCCAAGACTTGAAGTGGTTTTGATGTTGCCTCTACGATTGCCTTACAACCTTGGGCATATTACAGAGTGCTAACACCCCCGAAGGAAAAATTGCCTTGTAAATGTATATTGTAATTTCATTGTAAATCTGGACTATTCATTATAAGGTTACAGATCTAACGGTAGAGATTATGTTAGGGTTTTTTTCCCTAGAAGGAAACCCTCTTTTATGAGGGAAATGTATTGCAGGTATGATTTGATGGTGAATATTGTATTCTGAGAGAGGAGACTGTGAGAGAAAGAAGAGTAAGTTACAACGGGTTTTGCTGTAGGTTGTATCCCTTCATTTGCTGGATAATAATAAAGCAAGGACCTGGCAATTTCTCTGGTGGACGTAGCCCACACTGGGTGAACCACGTAAATCTGTGTCTCTCTTGTATTGTGTGTCCTTTGTGTTTTTTTTCCGCATTTGTTTTATTTTATTGCTCCACGGTCCTGTTTTTCTAACACCTATGAATTCACGAAAAGGAAAAGTGACTTCGACATCATACGGGACTATGGATGCCTGGACTGCTTCAAGGAATGGTATACTCATTCCTACATTATTGGACATGTTACTTCTGAACACAGAGATGGGAGAAATGGTGATTTCAGTGTCAAAGACGTCTGGATCTCGGTCAATTAGGGCTTCTTCATTCACCACAGGGTCTTTCTCTGTTATTGAAGTTATGATAGGATTCATGGATGCAATGAAAAATACCTGGAAATAAGAGGAAATGGTGTGCAATGGCATACTGTTGAGATGTAGTCAAATGAGGGTGGTCGCGCCAAGTTTCAAATGGTCCAGTTTTCAAAAAATAATAAAATAACCAATGAAATGACCTTTTATACCTTTTCCAAATTTCAGGGGCATGAGGAAGTGGTTTGGGGCAACCTGCTTTTCACCCTGAAATGACCTTGGTGGAGCCATGTAGCCCCTATTGATTAAGGGTGGTTGTCATTGATGTCAACCCTTGAAGAAATCCCCGTAGCACAAAGTTTTGGGTAATGAACCCAATTTTGTTTGATGTAAAGATGACTCATTATTGTCTTGCCATGGTTGATAAGAAGTAAATATTGATGAACTCCAAAGTGGTCCCCTTATGGTGAAATCCATCACGGGAAGGCGCTTTGCGGAGTGATATAACCCATGCTTATTTGGGGGATAATGAGATGAAGGACAATGAATTTGTCAGTGAAACTATCCTAGATGCATAGTACTTGTCGTGCCATTTCCAGTAGTATTTGGAACACCACATAAATCCTCACGGTTAGACAGTTATGACCATATGAAGTTGGATAACCCTCATGAGTCTTATAGAAGTCCCCAAGAGTCAAGTGTCTTGCAAAATAAATTATTTTAATTGGAGAAGACCTAAAATAAGGAAAGTGTAAGGCAACATGAAGATAGAAATAAGAGGTAACTCTCACTCATCAAACATACACTTGTACATATTGTATATCTATTTTATTGTGTAAAGATTCTTGCAAATACTTGTGGATACATGTGAAGTGGAAAACGTCTGAGGTAGCACGAAGGGTTGACGACGAAATTCTCAGATTTACAGAAAACCCTATTTTCTGAGGCGTACATGAGTTGTCTGTGTATATGGTGTGTACAATATGCGGGCTGTTTGTGTATAGGGTGCGTACGTATGCGGGCTGACTGTGTATAGGGTGAGTACATGTTGGTAAAGCCATGGAAACTTTAGAATATGAAGATATAGAGGTTCTATATTATGAGATCAAGCTCCTAGGAAGGTCTAAAGTGCTTAGATACATTAGTTCCATCCATTGGTTCAAAAGGTATGTCTTATTTCTATGAATAGTTGGATTTTGATGTATGCATGAGGAATGACAATGGATATTTGAGGATTCTCCCTAGATAGACTAGTGGGTACATGGAATCTTCGACATAAGTCAGATCTACAGAAATACAGTGCTAGTATATTTATCATTGATACTTCTTGTGAGGCACATCTTGTATTTCTTGGCATATGGCTAAGGTTTCTTATGGTACATGGGTGAGATCTTGTATTTGTATAATGGTTGATGTATTGAGAGGCTGAATATAAGAAAGGGTTTGATGACTAATATCATGTGAGGGATATTATACTTGTTCATGATTACATACACCTATATGGCACATGACTAGAGAGAGTGATAATTGTATTGACTGAATGAGAATTCATGCACATGGTACAGTTATAGTCTGGATACATTGACAGGTTACAGATCTATGTGAAATAATTTATAGAGGGTCATAAGTTTTCAAGTGAAAGGAAACCCTATTTCCAGAAGGCATATGCAGGCTGCATAATAGTTAGGGCGCATACATACATGGGCTACATAACATATAGGGCATGTACATATGTGGGTTGTAGCACAACAAGTCATGTATCTGTTGTATTTTTTAGATACATGTTCAGTTCAGGTACAGATTTATTGCAGGGCAGTTGTACAGATTGGATATAGGTCGTTGGTATAGGTTGATACAATTGTACAACAGTATATCTCATAGTGAGAGGTTGACAGTGGTTCCATCATTCTACTTCTATTTCAGGGCAGTTGGATAGGGCAAGGATAGGTCATTGTAGACACCTTCTGGTTGTAGCCAAAGAACATAGGGGGTTTTAGCCTCCTTCTGGTTGTAACCAAAGAATTGGGGAGTTGGAGCTTCGCTCAGGTTGTAGCCTGAGAAACTAGGAGGTTGGAGCCTCCTTCCAGTTGCAGTTGGAAAACAAAGGAAGTTGGTGCTTCCAATGAATTTAATTCTTCAAGACATATAAGAAAAATCATTCCATGGTTTTCTCCCGATTTGGGTTTCCACGTAAAACATTGGTGTATTGTGTATGTGTGTGATTGTTCATTTCTTATTGCTCATTATTGGATAATAATTCTACATTGATATAACACTTGGATTATTTGGAGAAAAAGGATTATAATTATGCTATTACTGATTCACCCCTCCTCTCAGTAATCCAACAACCCTGACCAAAAACCATGGTTTAGATTTGGTCCCGCTTTTTGAAATTATCCTCCGCGTAGCTTCTCCCCCCGAAATGATCCTCGACCATCGATATGGAGAGCTCGTGATTTGTGACGTATCGGGTCCCATCACCTTAGCACCCCTACCAGACTTAGCCTCTTCCTGCCAGATTTAGCCTCGTCCCTAGTTTATCAAGCCTCCAAATCAATCTAGCATGTCGTTAAGTCCAAAAATATTGATTTCACACAAAACTTTTAATGGTGATAACACATGTCTTTGTTTTTCTTGTACTTAAATATCTGTTAATGGAAATTTGGAGTTGATCAGCTACCCAAATCCTTTAGGTCGATTATTCTTATTGCGTATTTGTGTCTGAGTAGCCTGTAATTTATCTTTCCATGATATATAGTAAAGAAATAAAAGACATTGGCATGTGTGGATTTTTCTTAAGCGCACTACCTCAGATTAAGTTGGTATCAGAGCACTTAGTTTTATAACTAGTGATCAAATTTGAAGGATGGTTTTTAATTTCACTTTAAAAGGTATAGATTCATGAAGCTATTCGATGATTAAACGCTTAAAAAATTACATTTGAATTGAAAACAATAAATACATTATGTAATTTATTAAAAAATATCTGAAATAAAAAATTATATTTCTAATTAAATTTATGTTTAGTAGAGAAATTAGTTAATCCAATATATCACCTTAACATTCACAAAGATATTTGCAACATATTGTTTTAACATTCACTAGGCTACTTGCAAAATATCAAATATATGTTTCCACACCAAAAACAAGTATAAACAAAAATGAGAGTGGATGATCATATACTTCATTTTCAGAATTGACATGGTTGATTAGAGCATTGATGGATACCAAATGTATCAACAAGTAATTTTTTTTTTTTTAATCTTTCTTAGGACAACTAAGAGGTGAAATTGCTCAATAATTTATACCTATATTCAATCTATAAAATAAGGAAAGATAAAAATACATAAAAAATCCCATTCTTTACCAAATCAGAATCGAAAGCAGCAAATCTTGTGGCTAATTCACAACTACCTTGCAATATCAAAAGGTTGCTTCCCACTCCTAGAATTTTTTTTTCTTTTAACAAATGTAATTCCCTTCTAGTTGAATTTTTTTATCAAATTTTTCTTCAATATCATCCACGAAAGCCTATCTGTGTGCAAAATTCAACCAAAAGTAAACATCATCCAAGAAAATTCAAATATGAGAAAATCTAAATTTACATGAATAAACATTTAGGGTACACTTTATTTGCACATTTGTATGTATATAAAAGCACATATGTTAATAGATTTTCAGAGATATTTTCTCCTTGTCACGTATAACGCCCATTTGTTAGCTTACGCAAACCCATTTCTCCTTTGGGACCACATCCACTCGTGCCTTACTCCAAGGTAGTTTCCCCAAACGTTGTGCCAACCCCAAGTTCAAAAAACTTGTGTATTCTCATTGTAAATAGACCACCCAATGGTGTTAGCGATAATTCTTGTCCTGGGCTCGAGAGCATTCGGGTCTACAAGTTACACGAGAAGCTCCTGAGCGCAACATGGAAAAGTCTTCTCTTTCGAATTCCAATCAAGCGAGCTGGCAAAGTATGTCGTCAATGGCCAGGATCCATGTATAGAGCAGATCAACAATCGGCGGGTAATCGCGGTTAGCGAAGTTGCGCCAGCATTAGCGCAATAGATAGCACTTATATATCACCAAAAAGATCTCAGCCATCCATCCAGAGGGGAAACCTGGCAGCAAGTATATCCATCTCGACGCCTCGCTCATCGCAGCTCCAACTCGCAGAAAACAACTCCATCATACCCCGATACGCGAAGTAGCAAGAGCATTCAGGACCTGGGGCCCACAGCGGTGTCGGGCGAGTTCGAGACCGTCAGATCTTAGAGGGACACATGGTGCACGATTGGGCTCCATCGCCTCCTTGCCCTTCACAACTTTAAAGAACGAGGACCAGCCTCCTCCCAGCTGTGAGACGCGAAACACCGAAGGCATCCAGAGCCTGGGCCCACAGCATTGCCGAGAAGATCTCAACCATCCATCCAAGGGGACGCGTAGTGCATGATCAAGACATGTCGTCGTTTCATCTATCGTAATTTTGAGGCATGAGGAGTAGCCTCCTCCTGTCCACGAAACGTGAAACGATGAAAGCGCCTTTGAAGATAGGTACAGGGTCACAGCTCGTGGTCACTTGGGGGGTGATAGAAAGAACTGCGCAAAGGGCCGAAGCGCCGAGTTTGGCTGCAGAAGGGATCACTGTGTTCTCCAGGTGCGAGTTCAACTTGATCTCAATACTGTTTCTCGCTCGGAGTAAATGAAGGTAAGGAGGGGTAGTTGAAACATCTCCTCAGTCATTAAGTGCGAAGTATGGAGGGCCTGGCGAATGGTCTGCTCGAGAGGGTCCTATGTACCCATTTTTTTAGAGAAGCCATGTCAAGTTCTTGACCAGCTGGAGGAGGCCTGCACACGCTAGTGCAACATTTATTGGCCCAGCTACTCTTCCCCTGCAGAGGCCATGCAAAGTTAAGGAGACGTCTGACAAAGGACTTCCACCCGAAGATTGATTGAAGGGATGCTACGCCTTGGAGGGAGAGCACGCCTCTGTTGGGCAAATCCGCCCAAGTATATGTACTCAGTTTTGGTATTTTGGAAGGTATCGATGGTAGAGAAGAGCTCCCTACTGTAAAGTTTAACAGACATTCTAGTTTGTTGGATATGCATCTGTATATGAGATATCTTGTTTAATGACAGACAGTTTTTCTCATTCCATCTAATTTTCGTCTCATGCTAAGAGAGTTTGTGTTTGATTGAGTCGCATGAATTATTGTAGTTTTGTTATGATAAATGATTTATCGTTGCATTATTGTATTCTCCAGTTTTCTGTATTTAGGTGCAAGAAGACCTTGCGTTTAGATGCCCTCTTCTACAGTCTGTTAGGAACCTGTCGTTTATAACAGACCTTCACACTCTTCCCATACAAGTCTTCCGTCTGTTCACCCTTTACTATAACTCACTGTCTGAAGTTTATATAAGACCTCACTCACCTATGCATGCCTGGCCTAGTTTTGGAGTTGGAATGATATTGTTTTGAGTTGGCTTCCATTCGGTCACCCCATCTATAAAAAAACCGCGACATAAAAATGATGGGCGTCGGGCTCTGCTCCTGATAACAATCCAGGAGTGACTTCCGTCGCCAACATTTCTGGCATCGTTGCTGGGGACGAAGTTGAATATTTTCCCTGGGATTGAATGACAACGACTAACTGATTCTGAAGGTGCATCAGAAATCAGAATTATCAAGATTGCTGCTGTGCACCTGGTGACTCCATTATGACGACTCCGCTGGGGAGAACCTGCTCTATTAATTGTGGCCTTCAGAGGCAGACACACGCGGTCTCATCCACAGCTACCCCTAGCTACACCTGAAACCGATCCAGAGGTGGTTCTCAGAAAAGGAAAGGCCTCTGAGGAAGAAGCTTCCACCGTCGAAATAGGTAATCCGCCATCTCCTTTTGTAAGAACTCCGTTTTCTCCTTAGTTTCTTAATAGACCTTCTTCAAAAGTTTCCCGTTTCCTGAATTTTGGGAGTGTTCCTGCTGAGTTTTCCCCTCCTGGTCTGGGATTGGAGGGAGAAATCCTTGTCACTCCCCTCTCTTCTGAAGCTGTACCTTAGCGTAGACCCACGACCACATAAGATTTCCCCACTCCTGCACAAGGAGGAGCACCTGTTGACTTGAGCTTGTTAGCCTTCTCCTTGAATCCCCTCTTGTTTCCCACCCCACTCCGAGATTCATTCCCGGTAGCCCCTTCGCGAACTCCTTCTCCTCCGAGTTCTCCTCCACCTAATATTCCTATGGCTGGAGCAAATCCCCCTATGACCAAAATAGAGGTCATCATAGCCGCTAGATACGCTCCCCTCGTGCTACCACAACTTCTTAATAACCTCCCAGCAGAAGGATACCTAAAGCAGCTGTCCAAGTTTACAGGTGAGGGGGATATAACTACTGAAGAGAACCTAGCAGTCTTTTACACTTTCGCGGATGATAATGTTATCATGCACACAGACGTATGGATGAGAATCTTTGTCCATAGTCTCCAAGGAGAGGCTAGAAACTGGTTCAGGGCCCTGCCTCCTGGATCTATTAATGGGATCAGAGCTTTAGATAATGCCTTTTTGAGACAGTGGGGAGACAAAAAAGACTTCATGTATTACATGACAGAGTTTGGGTCGTTGAAGAGAAAGGAAGGAGAGTTTGTTTCTGACTTCTCCAAGAGATTTAATAAATTGTACAACAAAATTCCTACTGAGATAAAACCCTTCGAAGCCTCTGCAAAGATCACTTACTCCAGCGCCTTCGATCCTGATTTCTACCTACTGCTAAGGGAGAGGAGAGCTGCTATGCTGGCACACATGGAAAATGTAGCCATGGAGGTAGAATCCAACATATTGGCTATCAACCGACTCAGGAACGCCGGTGATAGAAATACGTCAAAGAGCAGGCCTGAAGCTCCCTTGTCCAGTTCCTCTCCCCTGCCCCATCAGACAAATGAGACAGCCAGAGAAATAAAAGTGCTTGCTGCCAAGATAGAAAGGTGGGAATTAGAGGGGAAGCCCATGCACAGAAATCCCCAAAACACTGATAATAGAGGTTTCAGACGACCTGCTAACCATATGCCTCAGGTTTTCTCGAGGGAACAAAGGGGAAAAGATAGAGATGATCAAAGGGTTCAAACCCCCCTCCAAAACAACCTAGTTGATCATGAGGAAAGAGAGGAGATAGATGAGTTTGGCCCAGAAATTCACTGTATTGAAGAGAATCCCCCTTTTCCCCACTTGACTCAGTCTGCATATGAAAGATCTTTGATGAACATTCAGATCCATGAGTCAGGGAAGGGAGAAAGGGCTCGTCACACTCCTAACAGATATAATCTTAGGTCGAGAAAGAAAGAAGGAGACTTCGACAGCTCAGACCAGCCCCTCATAGCAGATAGGCCTACTAAAACTGCAGCAGCCACAACTAAAGAAAAGAAGACTCAGGGTGCTTCGCCGACAGCCAAAGATCCTGTCACTAAGGTAAGAGAAGCTCCTAAACCTACCCCCTCCAATTTTGAGCATGAGATTCAGAAGATTAGGATTCCTGTACCTCTCTCTGAGCTAGTTAAAAATGAAGACTTCAAAAGGTCCCTCTCTAAGTTGCTACAATCTGAATTCCCCCAGCCTCCCTCTCACTCAATAAACCTTCAATATGAAAAGCCTGCAGTCGTCTTAGGGCCGATGGTATAAGATAGAGATGATTCATCCCCTCCCTTCTACACATCCCTGAATATACATGATAAAGTGCTGCATAACTGCCTCATGGACTCAGGGGCTTCCCATAACCTTATGCCCAAAATAGTAATGGAAGAGCTGGGATTAGAAGTGACCAGGGCCTACCATGATTTATACTCTTTTGATTCAAGGAGGGTCCAATGTTTGGGAGTCATCAATGACCTGGTGGTTTCTCTGTTTCAACTTCCCATGAAGAGTGTGGTCATGGACATTGTGGTAGCTGATGTTCCTCCCAAGTTCGGCATGCTGTTGTCAAGGTCTTGGATTAAAAAACTTGGAGGGTCACTACAAATGGATCTCACATACGCCACCATTCTAGTATTCAGAGGGGAACACAGGAGATTATACAGAGAAGCCCAGCTAGCCTATATTGTCAGTGATGAAGCAGACCCTACAAATCACCCCATCTTTGCACTTGACACCGACTTGGGGTCTAGTTTGTTGCAGCTTACCGATACCGCTGAAAGCTCTTTACTAATCAGAAAACATCCCAGCCCTGATCATCCAATTTCCCCTCAAAGCTCCCCTGTGTGGAAGATTTTTTTACGGAGCTTCTTCTAGCGAAGGCGCTGGTGCTGGAGTAGTTTTCATATCACCCTGTCAGGTAGTCATGTCCCTGTCATACAAGTTGGAATTTGAAGCCAGCAACAACGTGGCAGAGTATGAAGCCCTTGTTCTGGGTATGAGGGCCGCAAAGGAAATGAGAATTGAAGAAATAGCAATATTCGAAGATGTTGAGTTGATTATTCAGCAGGTAAGGAATGCTTATCGTGCCCATAATCCCCGACTCAGAATTTATCGGAATGAAGTATGGGACCTTATTGATAATTTCTTCTTGGCTTTTAACATTTCTTTCATTCCGAGGGGAGAAAATACTTTGGCCGATTCTTTAGCTGTTTCAGCTAGTTTGCTCAAATTTCCTCTGCCGCCTATGGTAAAATATGATGTTGATATAAGATATAGGCCCTCGGTGCCGGACAATGTCAAGCATTGGAAGGTGTTCGAGGAATATTCTGAACTCGAAAGGTTTCTCCAATCAGTGGACAAAATTTCGGCTTTGCATATTGACCAGGATCCCGACCTGGAAGGTAACCCTCGCCCTAAGGAGTTTGTAAATAAAATCGCTAATCATCAGATCATTCAGCTTCCAAACAATCACATTCTGAGAGGACTTGTCCCTTTAGAAAGATTGTTCGATGGGAATGATGTGCCGGTAAAGGGAAGGGTCTCAAATGAAGATGCTGAGACAACCGAATGCAACATTGGCACAATGGAGGAGCCCAAGTTCGTCAAATTATCAAGTAGTCTGACCAGAGAATAGAAGGCCGAGTACACGGAGTTGCTCAGAGAGTTTGCTGATGTGTTTGCATGGACATATGAAGACCTCAAGACATACGACACATCTATCATCGAGCACAAGATCCCACTAAAGGAAGAGGCTAAACCATTTAGACAGAAACTGAGACAAATAAACCCTATGTTGCTACCTGTCATGGAGAAAGAAGTGAAGAAATTGTTAGATGCCTGAATTATTGTCCCCTTGAGATATTCTGAATGGGTGGCCAATTTGGTCCCAGTAAGGAAGAAAAGAGGGGAAATCAGGCTTTGTGTTAATTTTAGAAACCTGAATAGAAGCTCAAAGAAACACAATTACCTCTTACCTAAGATGGAACACATATTGCAGAGGGTAACTGGAGCATCTAGGATAGCCATGATTGATGGGTTTTCAGGGTATAATCAAATATCAGTCATGCCTGAGGATAGAGAAAAGACAACCTTCACCACTCCTTGGGGCACATTCATGTATGCCAAAATGCCTTTCGGATTGATGAATGCAGGAGCAACGTTTCAGCGAGCTATGGATATAGCGTTCATCGGGGAGAAGGACCAGTTTGTGGTAATCTATCTGGATGATATCACAGTCTTCTCCAGGATAGACAAGGAGCACCGTTGTCATCTGAAGAGAGTCTTCTTGAAGTGTCGAAGGTTTGGCCTATCCCTGAACCCCAAGAAATATTTATTTTCTATGAAGGAGGGGAAGTTATTAGAACATATAGTGTCAGCAGAGGGAGTGAGGATTGATCCTAGCAGGGTAGAAGCAATTCAGACCCTTTCACTTCCCAGGTCTAAGAAAGAGGTCCAGGAATTTCTAGGAAAGATTAACTTCCTGAGGAGATTTGTCTCAAATTTTGCTGAATTGGTAAAACACATCACAACAATGCTCAGAAAGGGAAACGAAGTGAGATGGACCGCTGAGCCCCGGGCATATTTTGACCAAATAAAAAGGGCATTGACTGAGACACCTGTGCTTATCAGTCCTGACTATTCCAAGGAGTTCCTAATTTTCTCCTTTGCTTCTTTTGATACAGTGGAGGCAGTCTTATTGCAGAAAAATGAGGAAGGGCATGAGCAACCCATCGCTTTCTTCAGCAGGGTGTTAAGAGATGCAGAGAGCAGATATGGAATCATGGAGAAGTAGGCCTATGCCTTAGTGAAAGATTTTAAAGCTTTCAGAGTCTATGTCTTGCATTCAAAAGTAACAGCATATGTTCCTTCAGCTTCCGTGAAGGACATCCTTGTGCAGCCCGACGTAGATGGGAAAAGAGGCCGATGGATCACTAAGATCCTAGAATTTGATCTGGAGATCAAGCCCACCAAGTTGGTTAAGGGGCAAGGTTTGGCCAAGCTATTGGATGAATCCAACTGAAAAGCCTTGGGAGTTAGTGTCATCAATACTCGCCTAGGATCTCAGCAAGTTGAATCGCCCAGCCAATGCTCTCAAGACGGCTTATCGCTGGCAGAATGTGTCTGGTATCGTGACATTCTATATTTCTTGCAGGAGTTGAAGCCCCCCGATGGAATGGGAAAAAGTAAAGCGAGGGATCTTAAGCTCAAGGCAGTCAGGTATTGCCTCATTGACCAAGCCTTGTACTGGAAAGACCCTCTAGGGGTATTTTTGAGATGCCTGGACCCGCAGGAGGCCCAGAAGGTTACTTTTGATTTTCATAGCAGCCTTTGCAGAGGTCATCATTTCTGGAATACCACAGCCCACAAGATACTCCGAGCTGGGTATTACTGGCCCACTTTATTCCCTAATGTTTGCAGGGAGATCAGAGCTTGCACCAAATGTCAAAAGTTCTCAAGAAAGCAATAGCTCAAATCACTGCCATTGAAACCCATAGTAGCTTCAACACCTTTTCAGTAGTGGGGGTTGGACTTCATCGGAGTATTCATCCTCCCTCAAGTGGTCAGCACAGATGGATCCTGACTGCAACAGATTATTTCACCAAGTGGATAGAAGTTGTCCCCACCAGAAGTGCATCACACAAAGTAATTATCAGCTTCCTGGAGGATATCATAGCCCGATTTGGCTATCCCAACAGAATCGTCACTGATAATTCTACTTCTTTCAAATCTGAACCTCTAATTAAGTTCTGCCAGCAGTTCCAGATCTCGCTAATTCACTCCACCCCCTAATACCCCCAGGGTAATGGTTTAGCGAAATCCTCAAACAAAAGCCTGATAAAGATCATCAAAAGATTGTTAGAGGATAACAAAAGAGCCTGGGATTCAAAGTTGAAGTTTTCTCTGTGGGCCGATCATGTCACAACGAAGAAGTCTCTGGGCACTTCATCGTTTCAACTAGTCTACGGAGCAGAGGCGGTTTTCCCTACTCAGCTCGCCTTACTTGTGGCGAAGTTCTTTCAAGACTATGAGGGAGAACCAGATCATATGATCAGAAGAATTCATCAGATAGTGGAAGTGCAGCAGATCAGAGAACAAGTGAGGGACGCAGCTTATAGTCATCAGCAGAAGATCAAGCAGGCTTTTGACAGGAAGGTCAGGAAAAAGGAGTTCGAGGTCGGGGACTTGGTATTTAAGTGGGACGCACCCAGTCAGGATAAAGGCAAGCACAACAAGTTCGATGCCCTCTAGATCGGCCCCTTCAAAATCTTTGAGATTTTCTCTAACAACATATACGGGTTGCAGGATCTGGAGGGTGAAGAGGTTTTCAACAGCCCAGTGAATGGGCATTTTCTGAAAAAATGTTTTATTTGAGCCTTAGACGGCTCCTCTGTTTGTAAATATTGTCTTTTAGTTCTTTGTTTAGTTCCTTTTTGTATGTTTTCGGCCTAATAAGTGACTCCATAGCCCAATAGCAAGGCACTGAGGCTGCAGAAGGAGTTCTTAGAGCATCACAGGGACGACTCTATCCCCCATGGAGCCTAATGTTAGCAATAATTCTTGTCTTGGGCTCGAGAGCATTCGGGTCTACAAGTTACACGAGAAGCTCCTGAGCGCAGCATGGAAAAGTCTCGTCTTTCGACTTCCAATCAAGTGAGCAGGCAAAGTATGTCGTCAATGGCCAGGATCCATGTATAGATCAGATCAACGATCGGCAGGTAATCATGGTTAGCGGAGTTGCACTAGGATTAGCGCAATGGATAGCGCTTATATATCACCAAAAAGATCTCAGTCATCCATCTAGAGGGGACACCTAGCAGCAAGTAGAGCCATCTCGACGCCTCACTCATCGCAGCTCCAACGCGTAGAAAACAACTCCATCATACCCCGATATGCGAAGTAGCGAGAGCATTCAGGACCTGGGGCCCAGAGCATTGTCGGGCGAGTTCGAGATCATCAGATCTCAGAGGGACACGTGGTGCGCGATTGGGCTCCATCACCTCCTTGCCCTTTGCAACTTTAAAGAATGAGGACCAGCCTCCTCCCAGCTGTGAGACGCGAAACGCCGTAGGCGTCCAGAGCCTGGGCCCACAACATTGCCTAGAAGATCTCAGCCGTCCATCCAAGGGGACGCGTAGTTCATGATCAAGCCATGTCTTCATTTCATCTATCGTAATTTTGAAGCATGAGGAGCAGCCTCCTCCCATCCACGAAACGCGAAACGATGAAAGCGCCTTTGAAGATAGGTATAGGGTCACAGCCCGTGGTCACTTGGGGGGTGATAGAAAGAATTGCGTAAAGGGCCGAAGTGCCGGGTTTGGCTGCAGAAGGGATCACTGTGTTCTCCAGGTGCCAGTTCAACTTGATCTCAATACTTTTTCTCACTCGAAGTAAATGAAGGTAAGGAGGGGTAGTTGAAACCTCTCCTCAGTCATTAAGTGCGAAGTATGGAGGGCCTGGTGAATGGTCTACTCGAGAGGGTCCTGTGTACCCATTTTTTCAGAGAAGCCATGCCGAGTTCTCGACCAGCCGGAGGAGGCCTGCACATGCTAGCGTAACATTTACTGGCCCAGCTACTCTTCCCCTGCAGAGGCCATGCGAAGTTAAGGAGACGTCTGATGAAGGACTTCCACTCGAAGATTGATTGAAGGGACGCTACGCCTTGGAGGGCGAGCGCACCTCTGTTGGGCAAATCCGCTCAAGTATATATACTCAGTTTTGGTATTTTGGAAGGTATCGATGGTAGAGAAGAGCTCCCTACTGTAAAGTTTAACAGACATTCTAGTTTGTTGGATATGCATCTGTATATGAGATATCTTATTTTATGACAGACAGTTTTTCTCATTCCATCTAATTTTCGTCTCATGATAAGAGAGTTCATGTTTGACTGAGTCGCACGAATTATTGCAGTTCTGTTATGATAAATGATTTATGGTTGCATTATTGTATTCTTTAGTTTTCTATATTTAGGTGCAAGAAGACCTTGTGTTTGGATGCCCTCTTCTACAGTTTGTTAGGAACCTATCGTTTATAATAGACCTTCACACTCTTCCCATACAAGTGTTCTGCCTGTTCACCCTTTACTATAACTCACTGTCTGAAGTTTATATAAGACCTCACTCACCTATGCATGCCTGGCCTAGTTTTGGAGTTGGAATGATATCATTTTGAGTTGGCTTCCATTCGGTCACCCCATCTATAAACGAACCGTGACATAAAAATGATGGGTGTCGAGCTCTTCTCCTGATATCAATCCAGGAGTGACTTCCATCGCCAACAAATGGCACACTTAGAATTTTGTAGCAAATACCTAATGGAGGTGCTTATTGCCATCTTAGAGAAAAGGCCTTAAACCACTTCTCACAAAAGTATTAGGAAATTTTTTTATCTATTAAAAGTTGCTCTACATTTCTCATACCTAAACTTAGTTTGTAAAAACCAATGCCAAAGATAAGGTGACTAAAATATTAAACTACATCTAAAATTTTAGAATCTAGATTTTCCCCATTGATCATATTGTTTGTAGGGTTTCTGGATTTTGCTGCATATTCTAGAATTTTATCCAGAAACCATACCAACAATACATTACATTTAAAATTGTTATTCACACATTGTGGATTGTTGACTGAGTGTATGTTACAAGAGCTTATGGAAAAAAATGGTAAAAGTAAAAATCCATACAAACAATTCATTACATTTAAAAAATTTATGTACACAATGTGGAGCATTGTCTGAACACATGTTTCAAGAGATTATGAAAAAGAAAATGGTGGGTAAAATCTTGGATGATAAAATTTTAAAACGGAGATTGTGAATGATAAGGGAATCAAACCTAAAAAAAACAAGAAGCAAGAAGCAACATAGGGTGAGCAGAGAATTCATTTACCAAAAGACCTCAATAGTCATCTTTAATATGCACCTTACATTGTTGGACATTTGGTTTGGACAATTGGTTGTCATTGATGTCAACCCTTGGATATTTATCTTGGAGATTGATCTCAATCTGTAGAGATTGATGTCAACCCTTGGAGAAGTACAGAAGCCCCAAAGATGTGGACGATATCGTTGAAAAATTGGTTATCATCTGTATGATCGATATTGATGATGAGTTAGTTGGGTACATTTGATGTAGTCTACATGCATCCCCGAAGGTGTGGTTATGGGACTCAAAGTTGATTGAGGAATAACGACATGAAGGACAATGAAATTGCAGGTAAGACTACCCTAGATGACTAGTACACGTTGCATCATTTTCGATGATATGTGGATCGCCATGTGGTTCCTCACGGTTATGGATATATGGCCTTGTGAAGTTGGAAGCCCCAAGGAAGGGTTAAGAAGCCCTAGTTGGTTACAAGTCAATTAGTCAAAGGGGTAAAGTAATTGTAACAAGCGATCTCTAGAAGCCCTAAATTAAGGGAAGAAGTTACCTAGAAAAAGTATAAATACCCCTTAAGGGGTCATTCACAAGCACACTCACACACTAACATTGAATATATATCTAGTGAATTGTTATGTTCTAGTGATTTTGTTATGGTCTATTTTGGTCTTTTGGTGAATATGACTGAAAATATGAGGCAATGAAGAAAGTGCGAGAGTTTCGAAGTTGTAGAAGGCAAGGGTTTTTGAAAAACCCTAATTACTAAGATCCTCGTGGGTTGCACTATATTTGTCAAGCGAAGCATCCTCGTGGGTTGCACTATATCTGTCAAGTGAAGCATTCTCGTGGGTCATCTAGTGTTTTTCTAGCGAGGCACTTGTAGAATTGAGATAACATGCCGGTACCAGGTTGTTGAAGGTTTGAAGAAGTTGCAAGTCAGTTTACAGAGTAACAGAACAACTACAGTATGAGAGGTAAGGGTTAAGGTTTATGGTTTTGATGTTATGGTACATGCATGGTGATGATAGCATGTGATTTGGTGCATATTGGTAATGTGATGGTACATTTATTAGAGGAATTATTGGCTAGTTTGGTTTCTGGTTTAGTTACATTTATGGTGCATATTTGAGGCTTGGTATATTGTGTTATGAGGTTGTATCTTGGTTATTTTTAGGAGCATGATTGAGGAATGTGGTTGAGGGCCTTGGTATATGACTTGAGGAACATCATTGGATGTGTGATGCATGTTGATTAAGGTCTACTTATTGAGATACATTGCTGGTACATATCTTGGATACATTGGCACATGGTTTATTGTAGTTGGTTGAGGCATATCATGAGTGATATGACACTTGTTTGAGGTACATGGTTGGCATGTTGTATGGTTTATGATGTTATTGGTATTGGTACATTTATAGAGGAACTTGTTGGTGATATTGATGTATACTTGGTACACATTTGGCACATATTCTTGGCATATGGTTGAGGCACTTCATTGATGATATCTTATGGTATATGGTATGGTGTTGATGTACATGTTTTTCACATGGTATGGTACAAGTGTTGATGATACAGGTGTTGGTGCATGGTTGATGCACTTGTTGTACATGTGGTGATATAGGTTTGGTGCATGGTTGATGCACTTGTTGATGGTACAGGTATAGGTTGATGCATGGTACAGGTTGGTACTTGATTGAGACACATATTGTGTTATGGTATGTGGTGATATTGGTGCATGCTTGGTAGATGCATGTGTTGGTGATTTTGAGCATGTGGTTTGATATATGTTTGTATAACTCTTGAATCACTCTAAATGGTTTTTGGTATAAAGAAAATGATAAGGGAGGCCAAAATGTGACAAAAAGAGGCCAAAAAGTCTATAAATAGAAGCTGGTAGCTCATTATCACCATTGCTGATTTGGAAATTGACTCTAGAGCCAAAATACCCCCTTTGATAAAAACGGTGATTCCAAGAGCTACAGTGGACGAAACGAACTTCCGTCTGGACCAAGTAAGTACAAACTCCCCTATCTAGGTATTCAATTCTTTATTTTGGTTTTTTATTTCATGCTTTGGGTGGGCGTCGAACTTTAAAAGGTTGGCCCTAGGTCCACATGAGTTGTCTCTGGACAGGCCGCATGTACACTCAGGCAGAGCAAAACCTGCCTGTGTGTACACGCGACTGTCACCTAGACAACACGCGTGGACCCCCCTTTATAGATAAAAAGAACCAAACAACACTCACTCACCCTTTTGAACTTTGTTGTGTTGGCAGGATGTATGTCCACTGGAGGGAAAGGGAGCATGAAGAAGTTAGTGAGTTGGTTGCGGGAGATCCGAATGCCATGGCTGCGTTGATGCAATGTCGTTTGCTAAAGTTATTTCTGTGTCCATTTATGTGAGGGAAACCAAGGCTACTGAATGCCTTGGTTGACTATTAGCACCCTGATGCAGAGGCCTTCATGCTAGAGGGGCAATCACTGGTGCCCACCACCGAGGATATCTACTTTTTGACTGGCCTTTCAAGGAGAGGGGAACTAGTCAATTTCAGGACATTTCCATCAGGGCCACTTAACATAGTGGAACTGATAGCCCTGCACTGTGAGGCTGGGACAAACCATTTGAGTTCCCAGGTGCCCATAAGTAAGATCATTGACCTATCGCTACAAGCGATATTATTGCTCATTGGGTGGATTACTAGTTCAGTAGCCTTGCATCAGGCGTCCCGCGCATAGATGAATTGTGCTATCCAGTGCTTGAATGCACAATTTTTTGACTGGAGTAGCACACTACTGGAGTGTATGAAGAGGCAATTGAAATATTTCCATCAGTGGACACAGAGGAACTTCAGGTTCGGGACTATTTTGTGTTCATTCTTTTTTGAAAGAGTTCCGAGCTTTAGTCCTCAGGAAGTGGTACGAGGACATCATGCCTCTTTTCCTACTGTATGTAGATGGGCAGTGTTATCGCACAGTTTGTAGGAAGGGTTTAGGCTAGCTTGAGTCAAGGATTCAAACTGGTGTAACAAGAGCTTCCCCACCCACTGTCACCTCGATGGGGAGCTCTTTCTATTTAAGATGGCTGGTCCAAGGGAGACGTCCCTATGTAATCTGGTTTTCTGAAGGGCTAGATGTTTAATGGATCAAGGTAAGAGATTCCCTTTCACAGATTACTGCCAAAAATGAGATAGTCAAAGGAGGTCTTCCACTGAATGGCACCTGTTTGCGAGACAAGACAAATAACTATAGAATGTGTTGCAGTGGTTAGTACTTCAATTCGTCAATGACTATCTTCAAATATATATATATATATATATATGAACAATGATCATATGTAATTATTGACGAAGTCAATGATTACTAAGAAAAGGCAAATGGCTTATATCACTTCATAAAATATACTAGCATTCAATGTGCAAAATCAGACCTTTTATCATAATGCAATAAATATCTCAAATCTGCTCATATAAATAATGTTGTTGCGTCACCAATATTGTTGCTGCTATACATGTGACGTCAGCCCTAGTATTTAGGTTATTTTGAAAGACAAAGAGAAAAACGTTTTATCAAACAAGTTTATAGATGTGATCAATAGCTCAAAATCTATCAAATAAGATGACAAATGTCACAACGTTGCAAGCCAAACAAGAGATCAAAAGGTGTGATGTCACCTATATAATTCTTGTTGTAGGGTTAAGGTTAGCTAGCCAAGAAGTGGTCGTTTTAGCTAAATCAACCAATGAAAATTCATGAAACCTCCATGGCTATGATGAGATGACTAAGCCGCAATTTTCTATCCAAACAGAAGTCCTAAATCAACAAGACCTCATCATCATTAAGGTTAGTTCTAGCTGCTAGGGTTAGATGCTAGGTTAGTTAGGGTTTCAATTTAAAAGTGTTTTGGAAGAGAGTTTAAGCACAAACAAGCTCAAAGTTACTTCTAGACTAGTGCCTTGGGTTAATGGAGTCAATTGGAGTGGAATTAATGACTTGGAAGACTTAAACTTAAGGACAAGAGGGTTAGGGTTTGATGGTGTTGCTATGGCAAGGCCACCAAATCAAAACCCTAAGAAGAGAAGGCTTATTTAAGTGTAGCTAAAGCTAGGCCTAAAGCTCCTTCTTCTTTCCTTAAGACTCCTTTGGCAAAATGGCTAGCTTATAAACTCAAATTTATGGCTGAAAAGTGTTGCTTAGATACAAGGCTTTTCAAAACCCTAGAAGCAAACCCTAGGTGTAAAAAAAATTAGGCCTAGGACGCCTTCTTTCTTCAATTTGTGTTCAAAGCTAACTCAAGAAATAAGATGGCTAGTGTAGCTATGGCTAGGCTAAAACCTTCTCTAATCAAATGGCTATAAGCTTTTACCATGGGGACATGAAGCCACAACCTACTTGTGTGTTGGCTCCCTAGGGTTTTAAGAATTAAGCAAATAATAACAATATAA
>ML796153.1:606548-631236 GCA_009831015.1 Picea engelmannii | reverse complement strand
AGAAGGATGGCTCGTGATGAGACCCCCTTTCCTTTGGCCATGCAACCAAAGGTCACTGCCCTGGTTTGGTGACCAGATAGTGGCAATGTCATACTGCTAAATACCTATGAACATAATGGGCCGACTCGTGATGAGACCTCCCACCCTCTTGGTTAGGTCTTGCATTTATTTATTTCATTTTTTCTTAGGGTCCCTTAGTTTCTTATCGAAAGGCCTTGTATTGCCTTCTCGGGGATCCCCTGGGTGAAGCATCTCTAGGTTTTCATTTCCTATGGCTTTTATCTCTTACCAGCTACTTTTACCCCTTGGGCCTTTAGCCCCTTCTTCCCACAATACAAGATGTACCCTGGAAGGTCATCCTAATGGCCAGACTAGGGGAATGGGATGGATGAGCGGGATATAAGATGAAAAAGTGATAAGATGGTGGGAGTGGATAATGTCTCTGCAAACCCCCTTTGGTGGCTAACCAAAACCCATGAATACCAGCTTGCTAAGTTACCCCATCAATCACCCCAACAATGGTCAAGTAGATTAGTGTAAGATCCAAGCATTCATCCAAAATGAAAGGAACCTAATGCATATATAAGAAGGTTATAATGATCAAATATGACACATACCATGATACCTCGGACCAATTACCTCATGGAGCAAGAGTCCTCTCTGATGCAAGCACAGGCCGGTAGTGATGGAAGCTGGTACTGCTGACAGGACAAGTCTGGCTGAGAAGAAGAAAGATGGGCCCTCCAAGGCCATGCTCAAGTCGCTCCTGCTCTCGGTACTCCATGTCTAGGACCATGTGGGCCTCGAGACATGATCTCCTAGTTATCCCTAGATATCGGGGATAACATGTAGTATTATTTCCGCGATAGGGTGGTGGAAGGACCAATGAGTCATTCGATGATGACTTTTTTGCATGGCTGTCTCGACAGATCCCTGTGATAGAGGATTACCCATATGTAGGGATAGACTTTTCGAGAGATCCTGAGATACCCGTGCCTCCTGGTGAGGAGTGAGGGGAGATGGGTAAGTCTCCACCTTCGTAGTTTTTTGTTGTATATGTAATTTTTATGTCATTTTTGTTATATATATCATTTTTTTATATGTCAGAGTATTTGACGGATATACGTTTGTTGTATGCAGATGTGGGACCAGTGTGACCTACCGATTATGCACAGAACAGGTGTTGTCCTCGGCCAGGAGCTGCAGCTGCCACTGCCAGGAGACCAGCAGTAGTAGGAGACCTCCCAACCGGGGAGGTTGAGAGGGTACTTAGATGAGTTGAGTGGAAATTTACTGCACTCACTCGCATAGTCCCGATGGCAGACATTGAGGACTTCTTGCCATCCATGCAACCTCATGTAGTGGGGGCACCTCGGACGTGGGTTCGATTGTTTAGGTATTTATCCCATGCTGTGGACCAGTATAACAGGGCCCATAGGCCCTGAACCTATTTAGACTTTTTACGTGCCACAAGCACTACTTGTATATATTTTTTGAGGGCATAATCCCTGTGACTCATTATTGGTCCTATTTTTGAGGCACTTGCGTCCATCTATGTACTCTAGTTACTTTATGAAATTATATATGGTTTTTTGATCTTTTTGTGTCGTATGGATCATGTGTGCAAAAATGTATTTACATGCTTATGTCAATGTTCTTTCATATGTGTGCAACATGCCAATCTAAAATTTGATTAGCTAGAGTATCTGTAATTTGGTTTAATCTCCTAGGAACATGAAAATATGTAATATAATCAAAGTTTTGTTCTAAGAGACGTACCCTAAGAAATCGTTAGTGTAAGGTTGGATCATGAACCCAGTATACTCTATTTAACTGAGACATAACCAGTTGAGTGTCGAGATAGACCCAGAGATGAGAGATACCCAATGACAAGGCATCACGAAGCAACTGAATAACTGCATTATACTCGGCGACATTATTTGTGGTGTCACCTAAGCATATACCTTCGGAAGATAACAACTGGCCCTGAGGTGTAAAGATTACCCAAGCTGCAGAGGTAAGCCTCTGAGTGTGTCGACTAGCACCGTCTACATACCCAACGAACACCTCAAAATCGCTGGACATCTGCCATATTGATGAAAGATAACATCAATGACATGTCCATAACATTTAAAAGAAACTAAAAAGTAATAGTACACAGACTATACACATGTTACAAAAAGTTACCCATAGTGACCTGCCTATGAGTAATACTTCTTGAGGTAGAGCCCATTTCTAGGCTTCGCCAAAGCATTCCCTTCAAAATCAACTAGATGATAAGTGCCCTTTTTTAATACCTCTTATATGATGAAAGGTCCGCACCACATGGGTTTGAATTTTCATGTCCCCAGGGGGTCCTTATCTTGGTCATAGACCAGGAAAAGGTCGCCTTCAGAGAAAATCCGAGGACGAACGGACCTATCATACTGACACTTGACCTTATGTTTGTGAGCCTTGTTGTCCAGGGCTGCATCACGACGTTGATCAAGGTATACTAACTGTTCTTCAAGTGGAGAAGTGTCTGGCAATAATTGTACTGCCAATTTTAGAGATGGGATCTGACATTCAATGGGCAAGACTGCCTCCAGCCCGTAAACGAGTTGAAAAGGTGAGAAACCAGTTGCAGTCTTAACAGATGTTCGGTAAGCCCATAATGTCGAGTATAACATCAAATGCCAATTTGACTTGGCTGAGTTGATAGTTCGTTGTAGAATAGTCTCAAGAGTTTTGTTTATAGCTTCCACCTGCCCATTGGCTTGGGGTTAGTAGGGTGATGAATGCTCTTGTCGTAACCCAAGCTTTGATGTTAATTCAGTCATCATTTGGTTCTGAAAGTGACTTCCATGGTCAGTAACAATCTCTCTTGGGACGTTGAACCTTGCTATGATCTGGTTGAATAAAAAGAGAGCTGCAGTATCTCCATCATCTTTAAACGTTGGCATAGCTTCGACCCACTTAGTGAAGTAGTCTATAGATATGATAATATAGCGGTGCCCCCTTGCTGAAGGAGGGTTGCAAGTAGTGTAATCAATCCTCCACTTGGTGAAAGGACCAATTGTGATGACAAGAAACATGGGAGTGAGAGGTGCCCTCATCTTCCGAGAGAAGATTTGGCATGGATGGCACTTCTTGATGGATTCTATACAATCTTTGATAATTATCGGCCAGAAGTAACCTGCTCGTAGAATATTTTGGGATGTTTCCAACCCAGACAAATGACCGCCAAAAGCTCCGGTATGGAAAATGTTAAGCATGATAACTGCCTCCTCATGAGTGAGACATCGACGTAAGATGCAGTCTACACCTCTTCGATAGAACATATCATCGAGTATGAGATAATTCTTAGCTTGATAGTGTATACACCGATGCTTATCACGAGAAGCAGAAGTGGGGCACTTCAAAGTTTGGAGATAGAGAAGTATATCTCCATACCAGGGATCTGAATATGTGATCCAAAACATATCTCCCCGGATAGGTGATTCTTCAGGCACAACGTCACCTGACTCAACCGGAAGTTCCGAAATAAGCTCTGCGAAGACCAATGACTTTTTAGACTTTGCTAAAACGAAGTCTAAGTCAAACTCCTGGAGGATGACTATCCATCTACTAATTTTTCCGCCTATTACCTGTCATGTCAACATGTACTGGAATGGGTTCACGACATCAATGACGGTGGTCTTGCAAAACAGAACGTAATGACGAAACCATTGAACAACATGAACTACTACTAACGCAAGCTTTTCGATATGATAATAATTGAGTTCTAGTCCTACAAGGCCTCGGCTCAAGTAATAGATCACGTATTCTGAGAACAAGTCATCTTCCTGAACTAAAACCATGCCAATGGTTGACTCTGCGGTAGCCAGATATAATAAGAAATCTTTGTTATAGTTAGGTGGCCGTAGCAGAGGGGTAGTTGTGAGAGTGTGTTTTAATGCATCGAAAGAGCGTTGAGAAGAATCGTCCTAGTAAAAAGGAACATCTTTCTTCAGTAAGCGCATAAAGCCCTTGGTGATTTTGGCATAGTTGGCGATGAAGCTTCGTAAAAAGTTTGCCTTGCCTTGTAGACTCTGAAGTTGAAGGATTGTGTGTGAGGGGGGAAACTGGATTATTGCCTCCACCTTGAGAGGATCGACCATGATCCCTATTATTGATACGATGAAATCTAACAAACGTCCTGACGTTACATAGAAGATGCACTTGTTTGGATTCAAGCGAATCCTAAAGTAGTGACAACGTTCGAAGATAAGTCTAAGGTGTGTGGGATGATCCGTTCTCTTGCGAGATCATGATGCTAAATCATCTAGATAAGCCTCGACTATATGCTTGAGATCATGAAAACAAAAATACATGGCCCACTGGAATGTGGCTCCAACATTTTTAAGACCGAAAGGCATCTTACGATATGCGAATGTACCCCAAGGAAAAATGAATGCCATTTTGTGTTGGTCTTTGGGTTTGATTTGGATTTGATTATATCCCAAAAAACAATCCATGAAAAAAAAGGCTTCACAACTAGCACATTCATCAATGATCTGGTCGATGAATGGTGTTGGAAAATTATCTTTGGGACATGCCTTGTTTAAATCATGGAAATTGGTACATACACGAATCGTGCCTTGTTTTTTATTGACCGGCACGGGATTTGACACCCATTGGGTCAAATGGATAGGATAGATAAAACCTGCCTTTAGCAATTTCTCAACCTCAATCTTGATGGCTACTTTCTTAGGATTAACTGGATGAAGCTTCTGTCGAACAGGCTTGGCATTAGGATATGTTGTGATTTCATGTTCAACTATTTTTGGATCGATACTTGGAATTTCCTCATAAGACCAGGCAAAAACGTCATGGAATTCTTTGAAAAGATCTGTGTAGATTTGAATCTCTTTGGGGGAGAAATCCACTTCGACGAAGACATTCTCCATGACACCAGGGTTTCGGGAGATGTTGATTGGTATAGTTTCAACGATAGTTTCCATATTTCCCTCAGCATAAATTTCATGTGTAGCTACGAGATTAATATGACACGATTGATCTCCTGTCATGGTCATGGTGAATTCTCCTACTTCGATTCGGCTTAACTCTGGGAGAAAATATGATCTGTGATGAAGATCTTCCCAAGGTTTGTCTGGACTAGTCATTGTTTGATTACTGCTTCGTCAGAAGGTAAGACTAAGTCTAATGATTTGGTGTTAGCGAGAGAACCCTGAGCCCAAATAGGCTCTAGAAGTGGATCAAACTCCTGTGCAGGAGTTAGATCAGGGTTAGCTGAAGCTTGCTGAACTAAAGAGTATGCTACTTCAGTGGTAAACAAGGGCATGGACATGACTGGGTTCCCTGTCTCATCCATCATGGCCGATGGGGAAGGAAGTATCCACGGATCCTCGAAGTAAGTCATGCAGAACGACGAAACTTGAAAAATATCAACCTTATGGTGATTGGATATAAATTTGATGTTGCTGTGAGGGGGAAGGTAATGGAAGGTACCCATCAAGGATGGGCACAAACCAAATCCTACGTTAACAACACCCGGTTGAGGATTATCAATCATCGGGACCGTGGATGCCCCCAAAGCAGGGTCAGGTCTTGAGAAAGACAATTGATCGATGGTCACTATCCAACCCTCGTGTGGAAACAATGAGACCTGGAAAACTGTAGCAACCACGGTTTGCATAGCATAAGACCAACTCCTTCCTAACAAGAGGTTATAGTCGAGGGGAGCATCGACTACCTCTACTTCAACACACACGGTCTTCCCTCCTAACTGCACAGGGAAAGAAGGAACGATGCCATGTGGTTGGAATGAATGACCGTTGAAAGCAGTGAGGAGAGTAGGTGATGGAGACAAAACGGGCTGGCCAATGGCCTTCCAACATGCCAATGACATAACGCATGTCGAGGCACCCTCATCAAACACCATGTGGAAGATATTCCAAGTAAAATTTTTTGTGGGATAAGCCACTACTATCTAAAACGCTACGTGGTAAGGTAGACGAGGTTTTAATTCAGTTGTATCGAACATGATGGTACTCAGATTACAACTCTCAGTAGAGCCCAAAGTGGTTAACAAGGATTTCCTTTGAGAAGGGCAGCGTTGGAGGACCTCCAAAGTAGACATCGCAGATGGAGTTTGTAATAAATCCTCCGCCACAAAGTAGTTCTGGGCGCCCCTTGCGTTTGGGTTATGAGAAGCTTTTTTAAATGCACCTTTTGGAATGCGTGTCATTGTTTCTCCCAACGTCTTCTCAATCTGTAGAGGAAGAGATGGGAGGTCATCTTCTTTACCCTTCTCTGAAGTGCTTGGTTTACTATAGTCATGTGCTCTAGTCGATATAAAAGCATCACCCCTAACCATATATACATTCACGGATGTGGGGTTGTTCGAAGGTGGGCAGGTTTCTTGGTTGCTCCCTTCCGTGCTTGCAAAGGCTTGAGTTAGATTTTTCCCATGTTGAAATGGATTAGTCAACACCGCCTACTGTTGCTGCGTGACAAATGTTTTGGCCTCTGCAAGTCAAGGACATAGATGGGTCGGGTGGTATTCCGTGCACAAGTTGCATGGATACCTCGCCTTCCATTTTTCAGTGTTGTCCCCGCCAGCATTATTGTTGGGTTTTTTTTCCCCCTTACCCTTCTTTCATTGTTTTTTCTTCCCTTCAGGCTGCTGTGTGGCCTTTGGGTTAGTCGACTGCACTGTGTGTACTTTCGACGTTTTGGTAGAGGGAGCATCCAAAGTAGTAGTTTGGCTGGCCATTGTGTGTTGTATTGATAACTTCTACAACTGCTTTGTCAATTGCTCAGCGGGCTTTTTTTGTGCTGAACCGACAATACCATCGGCATGTGGTCCAGCTCTCTGTCTAGTTTTATCCATTATTGAACGTGGTGCATCTGGCAAGATGTTGTATAATAAACCAGACTGAGAATAGATGAGCTCAAACTGTTGAGCCCTCATGATGGCCTCTTCTTCGGAGAAAACTCCTGATGTCGCAACGTCTTTGGATAAATGCGGGACCAAAGACTTAAAAAACCACTCAAGTAGGAATGCTGGTGGGACTGGTACCTTGATTAAACTCTTCCGACGTCTCCATTCTCGGATATGATCAGAGATATGGTTCGCTGTTGTCTGTTCGAAATTGGCGAGCAACTCTATGCCAACGTCGTATCTCATAGGTAACTGGAAATGGTTCAGGAAAGCCATCGCCAATTCGCCAAAAGAAGAGTATCTTGAGCGATTGAGCTCAATGTACCATTTTGTGACACTCCCAATGAAAGTATGCTGAAACAATCACAACTGTACAGAGTCATGTTTCAATGAGTTAGATGAGCACCAAAGATGGAAGGTAGTCACATGATCTCCTGGATCTTCGTTAGTCTTGGCTTCAAACTTTGGAATGTCCGAAGGAAACTTCATCGGCATAGGAGGCCAACACGGATCATGACAAATAGGGTCATTCAACAACCTTGTCAAATCTAGCAAGTGTAAAGTCACAAGGAAAGGTAGTTTGGGTTGGTGATGATAACCTGGGAAAAAGGGGCTTGGATTTTGACTAGCACCAGGTTGCCAAGAAAAGTTTGGCTGCTGGCCCGGATTCTGGTAGAAACCATAGCCCTGGCCAACGTAAATATTTTTCATATGTGGAGACATCATCGACTGATTTCCCAAATAGGACATAGATTGTTGGGCATGCATTATATTCGAAGGACTTTGGGAAGGATTACCCCATGCTGGTCCTGTGGGGATAGGCATAGTAGTTTGTCTGGGGTTCCATTGATTGTGGAAAGAATTACCCCAGATCGACATTCCAGATGAGGGAACAGATCCTTGCCCTTCATTCCAAGGTCCTGCTAGGTTTTCCCCCTATGCAGGAATAGTACCCTACATAGGAGTAGATTGTCCAAAAATGGGGTTGCCCCCAGTCGGGAAAGTCGCTGACAAGAAGGTGTTGTTACCAAACGTTCCATTCAAAGAAAATGGTGTCGAACCTACCGGTATACTATGCGAAGGTGGTCCTTGACTCCCCGCTTCAAATAAATTATTGTGTGTAGGTTTCCCGACAGATTGTTGATGCGTGCCACCGAGTGAAGGGGACGAAGGAGGGATATGACCTCCTCTGTAAGGGAAAGCATCAAAAGGAGCAAGAGTGCCCCCCATTTGACCTTGCATAGGAGCACTAAAGCTCCATACCCCCAGACCCAAAGTCTGTAAAGTGGAGTAGGAAAGTATAGGACTTGTACCCGAACTAGGCATCCCATATGAGAACAGAGGGCCTGTCGCACTAGGTGTGAAAGCGGTTGTGGCCATCGCCAAAGACAAAATCAGACCACTGTGCGAAGTAGTGGTGGTCAAGACCATGGTGGCTCGGACTGACAATGGTGGGTTAGGAGCTGAAATCTCTCCTGTGGTTACAACCGTAGTGAGAATTGAAGAATTCCCAGAAGGAGTAACAACATTTGTTTCCATTGCTGTGTGCGACAATGTCTGGTGCTCGTAAAATTGAATTAGTACAATGAAAGGTGCCAAGAAATCAGTGGTTGGGGTTTCAACTTGGCCAAGAGAGGTTGCTTCAAGGTCCAAAATGGTCGATTCCTTTGGGGGTTGTTCGGGCACAATGGTTTGTAACCCAGTCGCTTCAAAAGACCCTTGTTGGTCTAGCTTTCGCCTTAATGGTGGTAGGAGTGGCTTCAGTGTAAGTGGCGGTAGGCCAAGAAGCCTTCGTGACTGATGGAGCTCAGGATCCTCCACTGTGTGAGAATATCCAAGACACTCTAAGGTATTCTAAATGTTCAAAAGTAACATACACTAAAAAAATTTCCTAGAAGATAAGACAGGCAAACACTAAATTAATTGGAAGATAAGTTACAACAACCAACACTAGAGAAACTTACCGGTGCAAGTGCAACTCGAACATGGAATCAGCCTCCAGGTATACTCTGCAAAGAGTGGACCAATGTCTATCCTAGGTACCATGTTATACCCCCACAGTCACCTGTGTATGTCCCTAAAAAATATTGGTAACTAGGTTGCCAGCGCACGAACATTCACCAGGCGGGTACATTGGAAAGTTGGGTAGACCACAATGAGCAGGGTATCGAGCCCGAAACCTGTCAAGGGTATAGAGAGAAAATGGTCTGGAAGACAACTTAGGACCTCGAACAGGTTTGAGACCCATGAAGCCCCGTGGAAAATGCAAACAACGGAATCCCAAAACAAGTCCTCTATATGTGTTCTCCACTACGATTGGTCCAGCTTTTGAGGAGTTATCTCCGCTACCTTTTCGCACGCGACCTCGTGTTTATCCCCTGTGTTAGAGGGGGGTCCCGGATAAATTTCATGACACTGGACTTAGACACTCCCCATCTCAGACTCCAATGTTTGATTTTAAATGGCCTTGAAGAGTTTCCTCTCCAACCTAATCCAAGGCCCTAATCCTGAACTAGTTGGTGAACCCTACAAACATAAAAGTCTCGTAGATTTTAATTTTAGCGTTAATTTTGTGGCTTTGTCTTATGTCAAGGGGTATGAAGGTGAAACTGATGATGTGTAAAAGATGAAAGAAAAAAATGAATAAAAAAGATGGAAACAAAACTTTTACTGAATGCAAAATTTCAACAACTTTTCAAAAGAAATATTTTTAATTTTTCTAAGATTTTGGAAAGCAAACTCAAAGGAATTTCACTCGACTATGAGCTACTTATGATCTAAGTGAAATGCAAAAAACTTATGAAATAAACGACTTTTCCCTGGCTAATAATGCATAAACACATTTTCAACCAAACAAGAAAATGAAAAGAGATTTTATTTTATTTTATTTAAATGCTAGTAAAGAAAGAAAGGAAAACTACCCACAATCAAAAACCAAGAAAAAAAATTCTGGCCTAATCGCAGATCGTAAAGAATCAGGTCAAAAATCACACACTAGCAATTTTTTTTAAAAAACAATGACTCTCACACTTGTCTAAAAACCTTAAAAAATCTTTTATTTTTAACTGAGAAAAAGCAGGCTAAGGGTAAGATTAATCCTAAGCTACTGACTGCTCACACAGAGATTCAAACACCTGAGAGGAATAATTCTTATCAAGGGAAAGGATGACTGCCTTACCCTCAACAAAAAGTATCATGTACAAGCATGCAACTGTTAATCAAACAACACGTGTGCGAATGCACGCTGGATAGAGACAGAGGATGTGTACATGCGGGCTGACCTTGTACAAGCCACGTGTATATCTAAACTCTGAGAAAAATGAAAACAGAGAACCCACAACCAGGAAGAGACCACTGATACTGATAACCAGGATCCCTTGAAGGCTTGAAAACTCTTTTTAACAGAAAAACTAATAATGTAAGGAAAAAATGATAAGGAAAAAACAATCTGAGATAGGACTGCTAGCAAACAAGACTCAGACAGAATTCCAGAAAACCCCCTGAGAATGTGTGATTCTGACAGGGAAGAGGATGACTGCCTCTAAAGTTCTCTGAACTCTACACGCTACTGCTACCTCTTCAGCTAGCGTTCACATGCGGGCTACAAGAGAGTAGGGCGCGGGTACACACGTACATACCTTATGCAGGCCGCGTGTACCTCTGTGGGTCTCGAAAAACACAGTCAAGCAAAAGACAGGGAAAGATGGTATGGAAAACCAGACTCCCTACTAGCTCAGACCTTACAGGAACTAAAAGAAAAAACAAGCAAGAAAAACTAGTCTGTAAAACTACCCAAAAACGAAATAAAATTCCAGGAACCCTAGAGAGTCTCCCTAGTACGGTCACCAATTCTGTTGTGGGGAAAATCTCCCTACGGACTAGCAAATAGAGTTCAGACTTTGCATGCAGATATGACCGAAGAGAAACTACTTTCTACCTTTATCCCTAGATTTAAATCCCCTTTTCTTAGTAAATGCATGGAAAGATCAACCTACCTCGTTCCCGACGTTTGATGTCGATCCTCTGTTGTAATTGATTACTTGTTCGCAATACTCCTTCCAAAGCTGACCTGCATCCAAGACAAGCAACAACTATGCATGCATCCTACTTATATACTAATGGGTTAGAAATCCAAAACATGTACTAATCAAACTATAACAGTTCATGAATTGGGACGGGAAAAGAATTTTCTTTATTACTTTGAGTGAGTCAACTTACAAAAGTTGAGACCGGCCACTGCTCCTCGAACCTGATCCTAGGCTCCTTTTCTACTGTCCTCCAACTTCTTTGTTTTGAATCTCCTTTGGCACAAGGAAAGGCTAAAGGGTTGGGACAATGGGAATACGTAAATGGGCAAATTTTCTTTGCTATATTTTTCCTCCTTCCAAATGGGACCCCTACCTCTTCTTTTATAGGCTAGAAGGAGCTAGGTATTTGGACGAACCCTCGGCCATGCATGGCCATGAGTTTCATTTAACTCACCCACGGATTTTGTGTTCTGTCGGCAAATTTCCTTTTTTTCATGCTTTTGTCAGTCCACGCGGGCTGTTTTGGGTCAGCCAGTGTGTACATGCATGCAATAATGAAGTAGGGCACGTGGGCCTTTATAGAAGAGGATTTTCAAAGAGTTGTTCAACAGTTCTTTGGCAAAGAAAGGGTATGAGATGGCCTGATTCCAGGTAAGCATGAGTGGTGCAATTTAGGGTTATAACAATGCATATGAGAGTGTATTTGGTTTCATGGATGAGACAATGATAGGTTGGATAGGTTGATGTGATAGTGATAGTGACAATGACAGTGGCATTGGCAGTCATAGTTATAGGGTTTGTAGGACTGATAGTGGCAGAGTCCATGATAGTTGGTATACATTTATATTTCAGGGCGACAAGACGAGGTAAGGAAAGGGGGTTGTATCCTTCTTCGAGTTGGAGCCGAAGAATCATGGAGTTGGAGCTTCCTTTAGGTTGGAACTTGAGAACTATGTGGTTGTAGCCACCTTCTGGATGGAGCCGAAGAAACCAAGGGGTTGTATCCTCCTTCTGGTTGGAGATAGAGATTTCATGGAGTTGTAGCTTCCTTCAGGTTGGAGCCTCCTTCTAATTGCAACTGGAGAATTGGGAAGTTGGTTCTTCCTATGAATGAATTATTGATATATATAAGAAAGCATTATGTGGTTTTCTCCCATTTGGGTTTCCAAACTGTTAGCGCTCTGTAATTTTCCTAAGGATGCTAAGGCAATCACAGAGGTAACCTCGAACCACTTCGAGTCTTGGATCTAGCCCTCCAAGACTCAAAGAGGGATCTCTCTTTTAGATTTAACTTGGTTTGTAAGGGGTGGATTTTACGCTAGCTATGAAAGCAATAAAAATATAGAGTTGGGGTTTTAAATGATCGTTTTGGGACAACAAGGAGGGCCATTGGGCAAATGGGGTCTGCACTTAATAATGAGATTCACATCTCAGATATGGACAAAGCTCTTTGACAGGGCAAGGTAGCGGCAATATTGGATCGAATTAAGTTTTGATGGTGTCAGTTTGAGGAAGAAGTAGGGGAGGTAAAAGCCAGGCACAGGAGCAACTAAGAATTTCTGAACTAAGCTTTAGCATAAAACATAAAGATCATCAAAAGCTTAGAGGTAGAGTATCTGCTGATAAATTCTACTTCTATTACTTTCCTTCTGATAATAAGAACTGAAAACAAGCATAATGATCACAGGAAAAACATTAAACAGAGAAAAACACCACCAATATCACCACACAGGAATCCTGTAAAAGAAAACATGCTCATTTATGATTGATCATCTAAATATTACAAAAAATATTCTCTGGTCATACACAGCCCATGCTCCAGCAAAGAAAAATAAAATTATAGGTTGAGACCTCTCACATAGGTCGAAACCCTCTCCTCTCAGCCCAGTTGAACCCCCATCTAGTCTTTTACATGTGTATATATAATAAAAATCCCTCCAGCCTTCCCAAGACTCGCCCTCTGCCTCTGTTTTCTAAAAATAGAACAACAGTTACAATAACTGACACCTGTAGTAGATGGTCTCTAAAACAAACAGGACAACAAATCAATGGAAGTTTCCATTAGCTAACTGCTGCTTGAAACATATGGCATGCTGGAGGTTGGTTAGAAATTTGCTGTCAGTCGAATCTTCTTAAACAGGGAATGTTTGAAACTGTCATTTGCCAATTGTCTAGTTTTCCTCTAAAGCCTGGGATAGCTCTACCACCTGTGTAAATGCTGCCTAAATAAGTGGATCAAACTATTGTAGTCGGGTTCCCTGTTTGCCACAATTATAATGGTTATGAAATTCCCTTCAGCAGATGTCAAACACTAGATAGCTTGAACACTGATTTTAGCTGTTTAGTTTTCAACACAGCATCTACCTCCATAGGATTTGAACAATCTTCAGTAACTCCTCTTCCAGATGGTGGTCTTTGCCCCTCATTATTTGCAGAAGATGATGTTCCATATTTTGTAGAACTATCCCATAGATGGATACCCAGAAGTCTCTTCATTAAAGGCCAATTCTTTTCATTCTTTTCTTTTGGAGGCAATCCAACTCCCAAATTATTTGATTCGTATGTGAAGTCTAACCTATTGAACCAATCGCCAGAGTTATAAGAATCATGATCAAGAGATTTAGAGCGTAACATGTCATCACCTGCATGGAAAAATGGTATACCCTGTGACAGTTCCACAATTCTCGTCGCCAAATGACTTATCCTACCTTTCATCCAGTGGGACTTTCTTTGCAGTCTTCAACATGATAATGTTGAATAACGTTTCATTATCATGCACAGAAACATTATTTATTGTTTCTTTTGGGCTCCCTTCATAACCAATAGGTACTCCATCATGCGTTTGAATTTCCGATCCTTTTACCTCTAGTCCCTCGTAGCTAGTGAATACAAAGTCCCTTAAGTTCCTGGCCAATCCAACATGAATCCAATCAGTTATTGATGCAAGATACATTGCCACATCATCCTGCTCGCCATGGTTGTGCTCGTTTGGTTGCAAAGATAAGCCTATCATGAAACCTTGTTGAAGAGAAAGACCAAAAAGGAGAACCACCAATCACTCAGTCACGTATGTGATCATTAAAACTCCCAATCCTTGTTCCCATGAGATTTAATTGGGATGCGTTTGTCCCCCGTCCATTTTGTGCAACCTCACCAAAAACCCATCCTTCTCCATACATGTAAATCTTGGTACCATCTACGCCAGTTTTCTCCTTTGACAACCTATCAAGTGCATTTCTTGCACTAACCATGGTATTTTTCATCAAATGTCCCATAAGATCAAACCGAAATCCATCAACCTTATACTTCGTTGCCCAGAGAAGAAGATCATCAATTATCAATCGGTTTACCATGTAATGCTCACTGGCAGTGTTGTTCACACATGCACTAATCTCCACAAGCCCATCTATATTTCTTCGCACATAATAGCCAGGAACAACCTTGTTAAGGATAGAGTCCTTATCATTTGGTCCACTTGCATGAAAATGGTTGTAGAAAACATCCATTATAACCCTTAGACCGATACTGTTTAGAGCCTGAACCATTTTCCTAAATCCCAATGTACGACATGAACCATTCGGATTTGTTGAATAACTCCCTTTTGGCACACCCCAAAGGACTGGATTATATCTCCAATTATAACCATCTTCATCTTGAATAGTGACAATTTGAGCTTGTTTCTCCTCTGAATCTGGAGCTAGTGAAGCCTCCTCTGGCAAAGGCTCCTTTGTTCATAAAAGATCAAGTATCATTGCAATATCATACTGGCGAGGACCAACAGTAGGGTCAAACTCGAGGAACACGCAACCTTCCTTTGCAACTATGACTCCTCCGCATTAGACACCTTGAATCCGGCTTCAAACACCTGGCACAGGGTTTAAAGGCCGTGTTTTATATATTTTTGACTTTCTGTGGGCAATATCCCACATTCACATGGTAAATGAACGTTTGAGCGTTTAAAAGAGACAACAGTCACATGATTTATCGATGAAGTGAGCCCGAGGCTTGGGCTTTGGAGTTGGGTGTTGGCGCTGCGCGCGCTTGTGCATTTTCTTTTGGTTTGTGGTGTTGAATATTCGGGGGGTTGGCCCTAGGCTGAGATAAATTTTTGCTAAAATTTTGTCAAAATATTTATAATTTGATAAACAAGATTAAATCTTTGCACAAAGGCCGAGGGGCACTTTTTTGCTAAATTCACCAAACAAAGATTATAAAAACCCAAATTAGGCTAATAAAACCAACTTTGATTTACCCCCAAGAGATAAATTTTTCCATTCAAACCAATCCACCATTTGTTGCTAAAACTGCACCGGAATTCGCCTTGGAGCTCGCGTGCAAGAACTCATCTTATGCTTGGTCAGTGTCGGGTGCTTTCCGCCACATTCGCCATGCGTCATGAGCGAACACATATGCCTGAAAAAGATAAATATTATTCAGAACACTGATCCCCTATTATATAGGGTTCTAACATAGGCTCCACCTGGGGAAGATAGCTCTGAAGGAGGTGTCTAGAATCCATGAACTCTGAATTTCACCGACCAGCTGATCATTAGGATGCCCCCAAACTGTAAACTGAAAATAAACTATGAAGAGACAAGAAAGAAGGTGCTCATCCTGATGAGCTTATTGGCATACTCCTACCTACCCTAATCTAATAGTTATTGCTTCAATCAGGTAATGAAAAAGTGCCAATGAAGCCAACCCAGTAGTTGATCCCATGATTGGGCTTCCTCATCATGTTTGATGAAAATCAAGGCTGAAATATGTACTGGCAACTGGTGATGGCTATGGTCCTTGCAGAAAAAAAATGATTGAACAGTTATACTGAAAAAGAGCTCCATATAATTTGCAACCGGGTCAATAAATATATGATCTTTTTGTTGATTCTCCGGGTATTCCTTCAACATTCTAACATGGATAAGTTTACCATTCGTGTCCTCAATATCAGACCATGACTGCAACTATTCAATTTCAGACTTATGCTTGCAAACAACATATTCTTCAATCAGAAAATCGAAAGATGATGCAATATCTTCTGGTTTTGGAGACGTAAGATTCTCATAAAATTGTTTTGGATATGGGAAACTATAAGACTGAATCTGAATATTCAAAAGATCAATATCCTTTTCAAGTTTTTCAGCAACTAGCTCGAGAACACACATTTTAATTTCATGAGGAAAAATTTTCGATTTCCAACAATGAGACAGGGTGGTTAACGAAACTTCTTCAATTAGAAAATATGCTAACTCATCCCTGAAATATTTTATAGCTTCACAATACATAGGATTTCCCCCATACCTTGTCATATTGAAGCATCATCAAGGCTCTGAAATCTGGATTCTTCAGCAGTGAATTCGCTTGCAATCTTTGAAGCTTGGGATCTTGAACAATGGAGTCGCTAGGTGAATGGCACAACCTTCTTGTGTTTGGCTTCTGTTCACCATCAGAAGTCAAATCTGAACTTGAAGTGTAGCTCTGGAGGAGTTCCCTAGTATGGTCGCCAAAAATGTTAGCGCTCTGTAATTTGCCTAAGGCTGCTGAGGCAATCATAGAGGTAACCTCGAACCACTTCGAGTCTTGGATCTAGCCCTCCAAGACTCAGAGAGGGATCTCTCTTTTAGATTTAACTTGGTTTGTAAGGGGTGGATTTTAGGCTAGCTATGAAAGAAATAAAAATATAGAGTTGGGGTTTTAAATGATCGTTTTGGGACAGCAAGGAGGGCCATTGGGCAAATGGGGTCTGCGCTTAATAATGTGATTCACATCTCAGATCTGGAAAAAGATCTTTGACAGGTCAAGGTAGCGGAAATATTGGATTGAATTAAGTTTTGATGGCATCGGTTTGAGGAAGAAGTAGGGGAGGTAAAAGCCAAGCACAGGAGCAGCTAAGAATTCCTGAACTAAGCTTTAGCAGAAAACATAAAGATCATCAAAAGCTCAGAGGCAGAGTATCTGCTGATAAATTCTACTTCTATTACTTTCCTTCTGATAATAAGAACTGAAAACAAGCATAATGATCACAGGAAAAACATTAAACAGAGAAAAACACCACCAATATCACCACACAGGAATCCTGTAAAAGAAAACATGCTCATTTCTGATTGATCATCTAAATATTAGAAAAAATATTCACTGGTCATACACAGCCCATGCTCCAGCAAAGAAAAATAAAATTATAGGTTGAGACCTCTCACACAGGTCGAAACCCTCTCCTCTCATCCCAGTCGAACCTCCATCTAGTCTTTTACATGTGTATATATAATAAAAATCCCCCCAGCCTTCCCAAGACTCGCCCTTTGCCTCTGTTTTCTAAAAATAGAACAACAGTTACAATAACTGACACTTGTAGCAGATGGTCTCTAAAACAAACAGGACAACAAATCAAAGGAAGTTTCCATTGGCTAACTGCTGCTTGAAACATCTGGCACACTGGAGGTTGGTTAGAGATTTGCGGTTAGTCGAATCTTCTTAAACAAGGAATGTTTGAAACTTTCATTTGCCAATTGTCTAGTTTTCCTCAAGAGCCTGGGATAGCTCTGCCACCTGTGTAACTGCTGCCTAAATAAGTGGATCAAACTGTTGTAGTCGGGTTCCCTGTTTGCCACAATTATAATGGTTATGAAATTCCCTTCAGCAGATGTCAAACACTAGATAGCTTGAACACTGATTGTAGCTGTTTAGTTTTCAACGCAACATCTACCTCAATAGTCTTTGAACAATCTTCAGTAACTCCTCTTCCAGATGGTGGTCTTTTCTCCTCGTTATTTGTAGAAGATGATGTTGCATATTTTGCAGAACTATCCCATAGATGGATACCCAGAAGTCTCTTCATTAAAGACCAATTATTTTCATTCTTTTCTTTTGGAGGCAATCCAACTCCCAAATTATTTGATTCGTATGTGAATTCTAACCTATTGAACCAATCGCCAGAGTTATAAGAATCACCATCAAGAGATTTAGAACGTAACATGTCATCACCTGCATGGAAAAATGGTATACCCTGTGACAGTGCCAAAATACTCGTCGCCAAATGACTTATCCTACCTTTCATCCAGTGGGAATTTCTTTACAGTCTTCAACACGATAATGTTGAATAACGTTTCATTATCATGCGCAGAAACATAATTTATTGTTTCTTTTGGGCTCCCTGCATAACCAATAGGTACTCCATCATGCGTTTGAATTTTTGATCCTTTTACCTCTAGTCCCTCGTAGCTAGTGAATACAAAGTCCCTTAAGTTCCCGACCAATCCAACATGAATCCAATCAGTTATTGATGCAAGATACATTGCCACATCATCCTGCTCGCTATGGTTGTGCTCGTTTGGCTGCAAAGATAAGCCTGTCACGAAACCTTGTTGAAGAGAAAGACCAAAAAGGAGAACCACCAATCACTCAGTCACGTATGTGATCATTAAAACTCCCAATCCCTGTTCCCATGAGATTTAATTGGGATGTGTTTGTCCTCTGTCCATTGTGTGCAACCTCACCAAAAACCCATCCTTCTCCATACATGTAAATCTTGGTACCATCTATGCCATTTTTCTCCTTTGACAACCTATCAAGTTCATTTCTTGCACTAACCATGGTATTTTTCATCAAATGTCCCATAAGATCAAACCAAAATCCATCAACCTTATACTCCGTTTCCTAGAGAAGAAGATCATCAATTATCAATCGGTTTACCATGTAATGCTCACTGGCAGTGTTGTTCACACATGCATTGTTCTCCACAAGCCCATCTATATTTCTTCCCAGATAATAGACAGGAAGAACCTTGTCAAGGATAGAGTCCTTATCATTTGGTCCACTTTCATGCAAATGGTTGTAGACAACACCCATTATAACCCTTAGACCGATACTGTTTTGAGCCTGAACCATTTTCCTAAATTCCAACGTACGACATGAACCATTCGGATTTGTTGAACAACTCCCTTTTGGCACACCCTAAAGGACTGGATTATATCCCCAATTATAACCATCTTCATCTTGAATAGTGACAATTTGAGCTTGTTGCTCCTCTGAATCTGGAGCTAGTGAAGCCTCCTCTGGCAAAGGCTCCTTTGTTCATAAAAGATCAAGTATCATTGCAATATCATACTGGCAAGGACCAACAGCAGGGTCGAACTCGAGGAACATGCAACCTTCCTTTGCAACTGTGAATCCTCCGCGTTGGACACCTTGAATCCAACTTCAAACACCTGGCACAAGGTTTAAAGGCCGCGTTTTATATAGTTTTGACTTTTTGTGGGCAATATCCCACATTCACATGGTAAATGAACGTTTGAGCATTTAAAAGAGACAATAGTCACATGATTTATCGATGAAGTGAGCCCGAGGCTTGGGATTTGGAGTTGGGTGTTGGCACTGCGCGCGCTTGTACGTTTTTTGTTGGTTTGTGGTGTTGAATATTCGGGGGGTTGGCCCTAGGCCGAGATAAATTTTTGCTAAATTTTTGTCAAAATATTTATAATTTGATAAACAAGATTAAATCTTTGCACAAAGGCTGAGGGGCACTTTTTTGCTAAATTCACCAAACAGAGATTATAAAAACCCAAATTAGGCTAATAAACCCAACTTTGCATTTACCCCCAAGAGCTAAATTTTTCCATTCAAACCAATCCACCATTTGTTGCTAAAACTGCACCGAAATTCGCCTTGGAGCTCATGTGCAAGCACTCATCTTATGCTTGGTCAGTGTCGGGTGCTTTCCGCCGCATTCGCCATGCGTCATGAGCGAACACATATGCCTGAAAAAGATAAATATTATTCAGAACACTGATCCCCTATTATATAGGGTTCTAACACACACAAATACTAGTGTACTGTGTTCTTGATGTGATGTTTCTTATGATTACATGTTGATGATATATATATATATATATATATATATATGTATGTATGTATGTATGTATGTATGTATGTATGTATGTATGTATGTATGTATGTATGTATGTATGTATGTATGTATGTATGTATGTATGTATGTATATATTGAATGCAATCATAGATGGTACATCGATGATAAATTGTTGAACATTGTTGATAAAGTGAAAGAATATATATTGTGGATAAAAGTGCTATAAAGTGTTCATACTGATTCACCCCCCTTCTCAATATTCCAACAATTGGTATCAGAGCGGGTTCCTTTGGAAAACAATTTAACCACTGGAAGGAGATCATGATGGAGTTCATGGAATATAGTCAGAATGGAGTACTGATTGTTCGGAAGAACCACAGTATTCATTATTATATGTCAACATTTCAGATCCACAACAGGATCCATATTCAGGAATCCCAATAACCTAAATAGAGACAACAACTTGAATATGAGTGATAGTTGGATCCCGCTCATTCGAAAAAGAAGACAATAAAAGTTTGATCCCTAGGACTTAAGAACCTCACCTCTCTCTAAGGTTCTAGGTATTAACCTATTCTCTCCCCCAAACTTTTAAATTAGAATCAACCTTATTTAATAACTAAAAAATAACTAAACTTACTTAATTAATACCAACAAATTAATTTATTACCTTAATCTCCTATAAATTAATTCTAATCTAATCCTAAAATAACATTATTAATATTAATATCACTACTTATTGAATTAAAACTAATTGAAACCTAAACTAGCATATATCCTTAAGAATAACATTCATATTAATTGAATTAACAAATTCCTCATAACTAACCACTCAAATATTAATTAACAATTATTTTATTATGATATAATTTTAATCTTAATTTTTTTTTAGCAAACCCTAGGTTTTCGCCTAGCCGAATTTAGGCCTCCTCCACTCCACTTTTTTATAATTTTTAGTAAACCCTAGGTTCTCACTTAGCTGAATTTAGGTTCCTCCACTCCACTTTAGTATTTATTAGGGCTCCTCTCTTGGTTTTTTCCTCAGGCTTTTATGTCCTGAAGATGGATCATGTTGTGGATCTGAAACATCAACATACAATAATGAATATTGTGGTTCTTCTGAACAATTCTAAACAAAACTCTCACCACATAAATCTTAACTTGGAGTATCGATGTTTGATGGTTAGAGTGGTCTAGTGTATGAGATATGGAGAAAAAGAACAAAAGCATTTTTGCAGGACAAGGATATGATGTTTGGTATTTAGTTGTTACAGAATATAATGGTTCAAAGAAACCAAATACTTCAGCCAAGAAGGAATTGAAGAAGAACAAACAAATAATAATGGATTTCATCATGGAAGGATTACCTAATTAAGTAAAGGACAAAGTGGGAAAATGTTCATCGGCTAAAGAAATCTTGGATAAGCTACATAATATCTATTCTTCTCCCATCACAGAGTTAGAGATTGCTAAAAATGATACAGGTACAGAACAAGAGGTAAGATGCTCATCGTGTCAGAAAGATTCATAAGAAGAAGAGTTCGTAATCAACAAAAGTGAGTTCTTTTGTTTTAATTGTGAAGAGCGTGGACATCTTGAAATTGAATGCCCTTATTTGAAGATTGAAAGTGATGAGACAGAAAAGACCAATGAAATAAAAGACAACCCTGAGATTGAAAAGGAAAAGAATCATGAAGCATATTTCAGTCAATGAGAAAGAGAACTTGAATATGAAATAATTGCATTGAAGATCTAGCTTGAAGAAGCAAAGCAAACAAAAGAAGTCATGAGGAATGATATGTTGAAGAAAGAAGAATCTTAGAATGCCAACTCCAAGAAGTCGAGAAGAAGATCATGATGTTAAAGGATCATCTAGAATAATCCAGAAGGATTGAATAAAATCTTGAAGATCAGAAGCATTGTTTGGAAATCAAAATAGCAGCACAGAAGGAAGATTCAGAAAATAGAGAGAATATATTGACAGATTATCTTAAGGAAATAACAGACAAATTAAATATTCTTGAAGCTGAATTTGGTCAAGAAGAGAGAATACTTGAAAAATAAATCATCTACTTGAATATCCAACTTGAAGAAGGAAAGAGGAAGGAAGAATTCATGAAGAGTCAGATGATGAAGAAAGAAGAAGAGGTTGGGAAGCTTGAAGAAGAAGTTGTCACATTGAGAAGTAAAATCATCAAGATCAACAACAACATTGAAGAGACAAAAACATCCATAGTAGAGAATAAAGAGAAGCATTCCAGGGTACCAAAAAAGAAAAATGAAGAAAAGAGTAAGAGTCATGCAGAAGTGCTTAAAGGAAGGAATCATGGTCAGAAAGAATCAAGGAAGAATAATAGAGATACATCTTCAACAAGACCTACCATGTTCAGGTAGAAAATACGATTCAACCATAATGAAGGGATCCACATAAGAAAAGATCATGATTAGCCAACGCAAAAATTCAGAAGAATTAAAACACAAAGAACATCATTCACTCCCAGGTATGTAAATTTTTTTTATGGTCATTGTTTTTATTGTACTAACTTCGAACATAAGGTTGTAGATTACAGGGTTTATGAAAGAAATGTTTAGGAAATAAATGCTTATGTGGCCCCAAATAACATTGAATGTTACAAATTCCATAACTATGGACACATAGATCATGATTGTAGAAGCATGATCGATACTTCCATAAAAGAAAACACTAATATCAGATATAAGAAAGTATGGAAAAGAAAACAAGAAGAACATGTGAACAAAGATCAGGTCTTAGAGATCACAAGATTGGAAATAATACGAGATGAAGAAAAATCTATAGAGAAGAAGGATGATGTCAGATACATAAAGTTTTGGAGAGGAAATGAAAGAAAAGAAGGGCATGTGAATAAAGAATAGGTTCAAGAGATTGTACTTTCAGGAATTGTAGTGCAAGATCAATCCACAGGAAGAAAGGAACAAGTCTGAGTTCAGAGATATGATGACTCTACAAACAAAGAGGAAGATGAATTTGCATTAGAGAAGGTATTCTTCTGATCCATCCGGATTGGAGACTCCCAATAAATATGAGTATTGAACAAGGGAAGTCAGTGAATTAGACACTACATATCAGAAAGCCATATTTCGAGTAGTTTGAAATGTTTGCAGAGACAGATTCAGAGAAGTCAAATAGAAGAAGTACATAATGACAGATTGATCACACAGGTGTCAGTTGGCAGTTACAGAGGGATAATTTTATGATTGTATTGCACGTATGTATTCAGGACACATGTAGAATTTGGTTTGCAGTGGACACATTTGATATGTGATGTTTAGGTGAAGTCTTCAAAATAGTACACTGACCGATGGGTTAGCATTGCGGATAGTTGAGTAGCAGAGTTATGGACAGTTTGTGACATATGGAAACATATGTATTCATGAGATGCTCAGTAGGTACAGAGAGAATGGGTTAGAGGATATGCATAGAAGTGTATTTACAATTGAAATCAATGGAATTAGTTGGGATCAGCTGGAAAGCAGTGAAAGGAAAAACAGAGAAGGGAAAGAGAAATTTTCAACAGAAGCTATATCATCATAAAAAAATCATTTTACAACATGGTCAAGTGAACATGAAAAGTGATTAAAGAAATCAAATTTTGAATTCTTTTTATATATGTCAGTGAATTACATGAGGAAGCACCAATGGACAATAAATAGTACTGGAAGAGAGGAAAGGAAACTTTTTACAAGTAGCTCTACATCTTGTAGAGAAGGGAAATCATTAGAGAGAGAGAATCCAGAAATAAAGATCAACAACATGTAGACAGGGGGAGATATTCTTTTTCCTATGAATGGTTAGAGAAGGTATAGTATCAAGAGGAGACATACTGATAGGTCGATTTAACCTTTGGTCAGAGATATTTTTGAAGAGAAAGAACATATGCATGAAGGCAGGGGGAGCATCCCCAAGGAGAGATACCATTTGCCATTGATGCCAAAGGGGGAGAGTGAGAAACATTGATGATGAACTATAATCACATGAGGAACATGAGCATGAGGGTTTCCATGTCTAAGTGTTTCAATCAATTCCAAAGGGGGAGATCGTTGGACAACTGGTTTGGACAGTTTGTTGTCATTGATGTCAACCCTTGGAAAGTGATCTTGGAGATTGATGTCAACCCTTAGAAATTGATGTCAATCCTTGGAGAAGTCTAGAATCCCCAAATATGTGGATGAGATCGTTGGACAATTGGTTAGCATATGTATGAACGAGATTGATGATGAGTTAGTTGGATACATTTGATGTAGTCTACATGCATCACCGGAGGTGTGGTTATGGGACCTGTTGACCGCCTATTCAGCCAGGGGTCAACTCATGTGCCATGAAGTACTCATCTATGTTGAAGACAGTTCTGGTTCTACTTGGGTATATGATACCCCAGCACTTAAATTTTTGTAAATGAAATGTCCACACCCCTGCGTGGGTTTATAATGTAATAATTCTGCATGGATCATAGTTAGGTCAGGTACCTTGGGTGTTTTTATTAAGGGAGTTCCTTTCATCGAGGGTTTTTTATCCTCAGGTTGTCGACCAGACAAGCTCCTGGCCGACTTCCCTTGAGTTTTTCCCTCCACATGACTTCCTCCAAAGTGGTGGAAGGCGCTCTAGTGGTCTCATTATTTGGTAACCTTGTTAGGAATATTGTAAATGACCATGCCAGACAGTGTAGAAAGTTTCACGGAATTTCGTCGAGTTTAGATAGGTTTTTTTTAATTAATTAAATTTTTAATAATTTAATTAATTAATTATTTTTTGAGCTTATATTGTAAAAACTGGATCTTTGGGATTTTGATAGGGGTATTTGTGCTCAAAAGAAATGGAATAGCACCCCCTACACC
>ML796153.1:499878-551111 GCA_009831015.1 Picea engelmannii | reverse complement strand
GGGTCAACTCATGTACCATGAAGTATTTATCTATGTTGAAGACAATATTGGTTCTACTTGGGCATTTGATGCCCCAGCACAAAATTTTTGTAAACGAAATTTCCGCACCCCTGCGTGGGTTAATAATGTAATAAGTCTGCATGAGTCATAGTTAGGTCAGGTACCTTGGATGTTTCCATTAAGGGATTTCCTTTCACCGAGGGTTTTTTATCCTCAGGTTGTCGACCAGACAAGCTCCTGGCCGACTTCCCTTGAGTTTTTCCCTCCACACATGCAATAATTTCCTCCAATGTGGTGAACGAGGTCTTAATGGTCTCGTCCTTTGGTAACCTTTGTTTAGGATTGATGTAAATGACCATGCTAGACAGTGTAGAAAGTTTCACGGAATTTCGTCGAGTCTAGATAGTTTTTTTTTTAATTAATTAAATTATTAATAATTTAATTAATTAATTATTTTTGAGCTAAACATTGTAAAAACTTAGCCTTTGGGATTTTGATAGGGGTATTTGTGCTCAAAAGAAATGGAACGACACCCTCTACACCCATAGGCCAAGTTTCAGCTCAGTTGGACAAGTTTTTCTATGTGTTTGTCCACTTAGAGTCAGAGTCAGTCAGAAACAACAATTTTAATTGCTTAAGTGACATTAGTCAAATGTCAAATTTTTGTAATTTTTGAGTTAGTGAGTTAGTGGTAAGGTGGCAATGAGCAAGTTAGACCCTCCTAACCTACCCAAACCCATCCTAACCACTTCAAACCTTAATCTACCCACTTAACTTTCATTTACACCCTTTTTTTCCCTTGCCCTAAGGGGAAAAACGACCCTCACTTACCCAAACTCTAATAAACTCAACCCAAACCTTAATACCTTCACTTAATATCTTGAGTGGCCCCCTCAAATGTGAGGTGCGCCCTTTCCTAGCCTCCACATCACCATTTGTTGGACCCCACGTCCCACTTCATTACATGTGGGGCGCCCCTCCTCTATACCTCACGCCCCCTCTCACAAAAACCTTAGTTTTACTTCCAAAAATTAAAGTGGGGCCTCCTCTCATGAGAGGTGCGCCCCCCCCTAGCCATTTCTTTCACTCCTTTGAGGGCCCACGCCCTCCACCTCATCATTCCACTAACTCAAACCCTAGAAGGGCGCCCCCTTTCTAGAAGTTTCCTCTCTTTCTTGATTGCCAACACTTGGAATCAATCTAAGGCCCCTCACTTTGCCTCTTTGGGTATAAATGAGAGCCTTTCTCACCTCTTTTGATCATCTTTCTTTGAGCTACTATTATGCTGCTGAAATTTCACCCCATCCTCTTGCTCTTGCCACCAAGCCATCCACTCATTTCTCTTGAGAGTTTGGAGAAGGTACAACTCCAATACTCTCACATTTTGGAATAATAGAGAAAAGCTTTGGAGGATTTCAAAAGAGATTGAAGAGTATTCTTGTTTCTTCTTCACATGAGGTGACTTTCATGGTTTTAGTTTTTGGTGTTGTAGCAAGTAGATCTTGAGTTCAAAGTATTTTGCTTGGGTAAGCTAGTTGAAGAGTATCACTTGCTAGTTTATGTTCATCTTGAATAGCTTAGGATTTGCAAGTATTTCGTTCTAGGTTTTATTCAAGATAACTATCTATTTCCTTGCTTCACCATTTTCTTGAAGTTTTGCAGGTCACGTCAATAGGATTATTGGGATAGCATCCGGACGGAGTCTACCCTTATTCCTTACAGAAACTCCTAGCTCTTTCTTATTATCCATTTTCTTTATGCATACGTTTTCAGCTTTATTTCAGCATACTAACACTCTTAGATAGGTCAATATTATACATTTTCCTTGCAGATTTTTGTGTGGAAATTTTCTGTGTTAAAGAAGAAAATTTCCTCTAACGTTTGCTTGTGTTTTTCAGCATTTGCAGAAACTTACCAGCAACAAGGGGAAACGCTGCTCAAATTCGTCCATAAGCTTCAGCCAAGACATATGTCACTTGGGTAACGAATTTCTAACGTTTTCCTAGTACATTTTTGTATATTTTGTAATATTTCACTAAGTTTTTCTTGTATATTTGTAAAGCTATTTAATTGCCGACACCTTGGGAGTGAGCTTGGCCTAGCCAACCCCCCAAAATCGTCTTGCCTGGTTTTATTATTCATTTCTAAGTTATTCAATAAATTTTTTATTTTTTGGTTAGTATTGCTAAGATAGTTTCTGCCTGAGCAGTCGGCTAGGAGCCTACCTGACATTCTCTCTCCTCGGCTCTCCGGCGCTAGAGAACGAAGGTTGAATGCCCTGCTTTTCTGTGCAGTGATATCTTAGGGATATTAATCTAATGTGCCGGCACCTTGGGGGAGCCATCCCCAAAATCGCCTCGGCCTAAAGGAAATTAAACTTTGATTCAGTTTTGTCTTTCATTTTTGCCGGCACCTTGGGGGAGTCATCCCCAAAATCACCCTGGGCTTAAGGAAAATCAATCTTTAATTTATTTCTGTTGCTTATCTTGCCGGCACCTTGGGAGAGTAATCCTCAAAATCGCATTGGCTAAGGGAAAAGTAACTTGTGATGGTTTACTTGCTTAGTTTTTGGAATATCTTTTAGTGATCATCAGTTACAAGTTATTTTTTGCTTTGAATATCTCATTTTATGTGCTCACGTACTATGTGGATGATGGCTATTTCTTAGATTAATCTTTGATGCTCATTTTTCTCACGTCCTAGTTCATTGATAAGCAATTACACCCTTGATGCTTATGTCTTTCTTTTTCTTTTCAAGCATCCACGTATTGCACATGTGACACAATGCTTATTGGTTAAATGTTTATGGTTTAAGCATTAGCTTGGTTTTGGATCACGTCTTAGCACCATTTCAAGCACTTTTGAACACGTCTTACACATTAGATCTCACGCTTATGGTTAAACTTGCACATGTTTTAAGCACCTTATGAGCTCACGTCCTTGCCAAGGTTAAACATTTACATCTTGAGCTCACGGTCTACTTCTCTCTTTTTTGCAATCATTGGTTTGTGGTGGTGATGGATAGATAACATGTTGATGATGAATATATTTAAGTGCTCACGTCCTCTATCATTACTTAGGCACATTACACTTTCGGCCTATCATTCACCCACGTCTTGCATACAAGGTCTCACATTTATGGGTTAAGTGCTTCATATTTTATATATCCTTTATGCTCACGGCCTATGTTTATGGTTTAACACTTACCTTGTTGATGCTCACGTCTTACTGCACACATTGCATCTCTTTTGATTATGGTTATGGATAACACTGATTTGATGGATGGTCTTTGAGCTCACGGCCTCACTTACATTTTAAGCATCTTCAAGATCTACACTTTCGTTTTATATTCTAAGGCATACATACACACTTACGTCTACATTTGCAGTTGCTCACGATTCCATCTTTCATTTCAGTATTGTTTTTCATTATACGTGTGAATGGTTTATGGGCTTAATGGTTTAACTTATTGCAACATTCTGTTCATATGATCTTATGTTGATGGTGTAATATTGTGCAGTCTTTCCTTTACATTACGCTATGTTAATGGTGATTTGATTACACTCAGCAAGCATTCGTTTTACACGCTTTTTGCTCACGGCCATACGCTAAAAAGATAATTTTTAGGGTCCTAAAACTCTTCTAAAAGCAACCCAACACACCTAAAGACCCACCCGCGGGTCCTAATAACTTTTAGTAACATTTTAGGGGCCTCGATCATCTGCCTCCACCATCTAAAATAGGTTTGAGGGACAGTCCAGGCGGTAGTGGCGGGGGACCGTCCCGTGGTTTCGTTGGGGAGATCCCGCGACTAGACTACCTCTTACTGTGCGGGATGACCTTGGAAGCTAGGGTAGGGACTCGTAGCCCTACTATCTTGAGCACCGGGCAGCTATTTGGGGGAGGAAGAAGTTTGAAGCACACACCTAGTTAGGGGGAAGGGTAATTAAAATCGATAAAATCTTTAAACAATTACAACACCTAGTTGCATAGATCACATGTGTATGTTTGGGGGGATTTAGATGTATGGATAGGCAAACATAACTTGTGGAATATCTCATGGTTTATCTATTTCTATTGCAACTATATGTTTTTGTCCCTTCTGTTTTACATAAGCAATCAAGTACTTGTTGAATATCTTATCTATCTACTTATTGTGGTGTGGGTCAAGTAAGTAGTGAGTATCCCACTTGGGGAGGCATTACTTGCTTTGATCCTTGGGTGCTTTGTGCGTAAATTATTTATATCTTGTACATCTTGTTACATTGGTGTATCTTTGTATCTATCTTGTATATCTGTGTTTCTGATTTGTATATCTTTGTATCTAGTTTGTAATTGATGTAACCTATTGTAACACTTAGACATTTTTGTAACTGATAGTAACTCTATGGTTTGGGGTAGCTTGATTCTGTTTTGCTTGCAAAACTATTGTAATTGAACCACCCTTAAACCTTAGTTGACCCCATTTCCCAACATAGGCACTAGTCTTAGTTGACTTAGGAAAAGGGCTAACTCTCATGATAGATTAGACTTGCACTTGCATTGCTGCTTGTCATAATAAGCTAGTTTCCCCCTTTGGCCTGTAACCAATTAAAACTAACTCCTAGAACCTCTAACTTTAAAATTAACTTAGTAACTAGGGACTACCCCCCTTGGCTTCCATAGAAGTAAGCCTAGAAGGAAGAAGTTCCAGTCAAGGTGACAGTGTGGGCTTGGAACTTAGACATTGTGTCTTCGAGGGCACACTAAGTGAGTTGGACTTAGCTCACGTTTGCAAGTGTGCATTAGGACGACAACATGGCCTTTCCAGGAGATCTCACTTGTATAGCGTTCCCCGCCTAAAATAATTGATATAAAATTTTAAAACTCACACCAAAAATACTTCCGACTGTCCATGATCCAATGAAACTAGTCCCACTCATTTTGGATACTCTAAGAAGAAGTTATGATTGTTTTACCTGGAACACCTTCTTAAGACTAGTCAATAGGACTAGTCAGATACCCTATCTTACAAAAGGTGTATCTACAAATTTAAGATGAACTAGAAGATGAACTTTTTACCATAGATACCTTTCTAATTTCTGTAAATATCCTCCAAAGTTTAGGGTCTGAAACATTACAGAAAAGTTTTTATAGCAAACATTCCACAATGACTCAGTTCCGGATGATTGCAGAAACCGATCTTGTACAGGCTATATCTCTGGAAGTATAAGGCCTCAGGAGCTGAATTTTCAACCCAACATACCTAGATCCATCTACTAAATATCCTCCAAGCCGTTCCTTCTGAAACGTTGTGGAAAAAAAGTTATAGAAAAAATTCCAAGGTGTCTCAGATGTAGCAGCGAAACCCCAAGACCTTGAGCTCTGATACCATATGTTAGGAACCAAACATCAATATAGCATAGAAAAACCTCAGAAAAAGTACTCAACGCCTTGAAAAAGAGATAATTTCAGATAATAATCCTCTTCGAGGGGGCAACCTCCTTTTATTCCACTTAAATGTTCAAGTACAAGATGATTCAAAATGAAAATGTCTTCTTGGTATATATAGGAGACTAGGAGGTATAATTACAACTAATGGCCTAAATCTGACATAAATAAAATAACAGTACTAATATAATATTCCCCAATTAAGGGGTAATGAGACAATATTAGGGATTAACAGAAAATCTCTACGTTCATCTGGTACTAGGCAAGGCTCTATGTTCATCCGGTACTACAGGGTAAGGTCTGCATTCATCCGGTACCGAGTAAAACTAAATCTGCATTCATTCAGTACTACGGTGATCCAGTATTGGTAATGAGGTGTTGGTAGTCCTTATCCTATATTCAAATTTTTTGTTGCTCGGTTTAAATGATTCAAGTAATAGGACGTATAAACTCAACATTTTTTCATTTTATTAAGGAATTAGACTAATTATGTATTAAACATGTGGTTACTCTCAATTATGGCACAGTCCCTACCACGGACTTCTGCAAGTCCTCGTCTACATCTCCTTGTGAAGAAATCATTCCTATACACCTAAAGTGTTTAGAGTATGAGGTAATTGTGTCTCTAACAGGATTAATTTCATGCCTTTCGTTTATATGGTAGAGAAACGTCATAATCCCATGATCCAACATCGTGCCATACAAATGACTTAAGCCACATTTTTATTCATGTCAAACTATGATTCCGATGATGTCAGATGATTTCATACTTGTGAGTTCCGGTCATAATGACCACATCCCTTGTCATCATTATCCAACACTCTTGTGAACATGGTCTAACGCCAACTTTCATACGAGTATATAAGCTATTCATGAATTCAACCTGTCTTACCTTGTCATCATTACCCTGGATGTGACCGTTACAATCCAAATCTTAATTTATAAAGACTCCTCTGGATGTCTTTTCCATCCAGATGAGCATTATATACTATTTTTACTTTCACACCACATAAATTTACACCGTGATCCCGTTCCTTTGTATTGTTTACATACTTATCCTCTTCTGGTACTCCATCAAAGTCTGCGTTGATCTAGTACTCAACCCTCGATCCTCTGTTCCATGCCTCATACACCTTAAGAATTGTTTTAAGCTAGCATAGGGGTCGACAAAAATGATCTTTTGTTCCATTTATATAGGGAAACACCTGAATATCAAGCTTGCAGGGAGAGATTTGAATAGGTCGGCTGGGTCCCATTTTTGGAAAAGTTTAAAGGATATCATGAAGGAGTCTCTCTTGATTTTGTGCAGACATATGATGGAGAAAGTGTTCAGTTTGGATATATGAAGTTAATGATTTCGGAGGCCACCATAGCAGAGGCTACATGCCTCCCTTCATCTGGATAAAAATACATCAAGGGGGTGATCGTTGATAGGAAGCTTTGTCAAAATTTCTCAGGCGAGAACATCAAGACCCCGATCGGACTAAGGGCATTCCTTGAAGCTGCATCAAAGAAGAATATTGGACTATGCTCATTAGTTCGTAGATATTTCTCACCTGATAGGGGAGGCTATGCAGTAACCTTCCTATACCATTTGAAAATTTTGTCACATTTTGAAGGAGGGCTACAAATTGATTTTCCTCACTTCCTATGGATGAGTTTAAATAAAATGGCAAGAGGAGTTAAATCAACTTCCAAGAAACCTGAAACCAACCTCCATCACCATGGCCTAATGAAAATTTTGGTTGTCCATGACTTGTCGAAACAAGGTAGTAGTTGGAAGCAATTACTCCAACAAATTTTTTCTCAGGAAGGAATGTCCAAATCTGTATAGGATCAGGAAACAAAAGTACACAGTGAGGGGTCTAGCAGAAAGGAAAATAAAAACAAAGGGAAGAAATTAGGGGGTGAAGAAGCCACTGTTACACCTAGCTCATCCCAGCCTATTGATGAATTGGAGAAATATAAGTCTGTTGTGGAGGAGCCCACTGCATCCAAAAAGAAGAAAGCCTCCCAATCTTTGAAAATAAGTCCAACCTTGATTCCAAAAGCTAAAAGACAAAAGAGGAAGGACTCTGGGCAAGGCGGGCGATCAGATAGTGCTCCTAAAGCAACCATTGAGTTATCACCAGATCCAACTAGAAAATTGGAAAAGACCCATGAAATCAACATTCAAAGAAGGAAAAAGGGTCAAAAGAAAGGTGTTTCTGCAGAACGAATCCTAGAAGAGCCCACTACATCTAAGAAAGAGAATCCTACCCAGTCTAAAGTACCTAGTCCAACCTCAAGTCCTAAATATCAACTGCCACAAAGTGAGAAGCGAAAGAGGAAGAAGACAGGTCAACATGAAGTTTCACATGATGTCCCCGAGTCAACTATTGAGTTCCCTCAAGAATCAGTTAAGAAGTTGGAAAATACACTTGAATAAGTTATTGTGTCTCCTCAAGAACCGATTAGTGAGTTGGAGGAAACTCCTAAGATGACAAGTGGAAGTAAGGGGAACCTTAAAACGAGGAAGGCTCAAAAGAAACAAATTTTAGAACCTACACCTCAATCCTCTAGAGTGGAAATAAATCATGTTCAGTAAGGGTAGACTTCAGAACCCACACTTTGGTCCTCCAAGGTGAAAATCAAATCGACAGGAGAGAAACAAGTGTCCAGGCCTATAACTGCTATTAAAATGAAGAAGTGGAAGCTGCTTCAGGAGACTTCCATCCTGTCAGCAAATCTGAGGTCTTAACATCCTACAACCATAGAAATGAAAATGTGTTGAACCTACACAGAATATATCTATCTAAAAAATAATACACACATTTGCAGAGAGAATTGGAGAAAGAAGAAGAAGGAGAGAAAGAATGAAAGAATCCTCATTAATTGTTATGAATAATGAATAATTTATACATGATATACTTTGTATAAATCAATGAGTGGGCACTGGAGGAGAACAAATGTGTCATGGTGGTGGTATAGAGTGATTTGGATACACACCAACATTTACAGGAGTAAACTACCACCTAGTCTAGTCTCTCAGGCAGTTACGAGAGTGAATTGCCACCTAGTTGAGTTAACTAGTCAACTAGTCTTTAGTTAACTGACTGAACAAAGAGTAGTGAGGAGTTAACTCAGGGAATCAAGGGTAATGCGCTAGTCTGGTGATGATACCAATGCAAGGTTGAATTATCATGGTGATGATACCAATGTTGCATGGTGAAAAAACCAATGCAACAACTAAACTCAACTCAACTAGTCAAACTAAAGTGTCAACTGAAAGAGAATATTCTCTAGGTGGAATATTCTCCCCTAAAATACAGGAGACTAGATAATGACTAATTATGTCTAATAAAAAAGGAAAAACCTTAGGAAAAAGAAATCTAGGTGTGTGTGAAGTAACTCCAACAACCCCCCTGAACATCACTATCGTGAAAATAAAGAATGGGTCCTGACAACGAGGCCAAGTTAGGTACCCAAATACAAAAGATACACTAAAAATAAAGTGAGGAAAGAGGAAAAACCTCATGGGACCCCCCCCGCAAGGTACAATGTGTTGAAATAATGTAACTGCAAAGAGTATTCTAATCATTATTGATGTATTATTCATTAGATCAATCCCCTATTGCAGATTGATCATGTCGGTTATTAGAAAAGACCAAATCCCCTTTTGCGGATTGATCAAAACATAATTGTTATAGGTAGAATAAGAAGTCGGCCCTAGAATATATTAAAGAAGCCTCAGAATATATTAAAGGTGGATATAACCACCCAGAAGAAGAAGTTGGTCCTACCAGTGAAAAGACACCTTTGTCCACACGTGCCAGAGTTGTATAAATAAGGAGGCTAGCGCCTCATTTCGACACACTCTCACTTGTTCACTGTGAAGCAAGTTTTAGAGCTGCAGTTGGAGAAGAGAGAGAGAGGCACACTTCTTGGAGAGGACTTTTTGTATTGGTTTGAGTTATCTCTTGGCATTGTATTGGCTATCTATATTAAGGAAGTTTTTGCTAGGTTTTCTCCCCCATGAGGGTTTCCTAGGATAAATGATGTGTCTCTTATGATTGTGTATTTCTCAGTGATCCTATTTTATGCTATTGTTATCTAGTGAAATGAAAATAATTCTAATAATAGATTAAACCTTAACATGGTATCATAGCTAAGATAAAGAGAGCATCTTTCACAAGAGAGAAGAGAAAAATGTCACTGTTGTCGTACATGAAAATTAGGGCTTTTTATTGAAGAAGAGTTTCAGCTTGAAAACCATCTAGAAATGTGTGCCCTAACCCAAGGAATTATTTGGCACCTTCAGTGCACCGTTTCAGTGGGTAGATCTCCTGGAAAGCAAAACCCTAGTTTTCACAAAGTACTAGAAGTACCAGAAAACTAGAAGTACCAGAGTACCAGAAGTACCAAAAAACCAGAAGTACCAAAAAACTAGAAGCACCAGTTGTTAGTGACATTTCTTGTAAGGTGGGTTAGAATGCAAAGGAGTGGGTTAAAAACCCACTTACCCTAAGTACCGGACTCAGAATGCACCCGTGGTAAGCAATAAGCAAATCTAGATGACAGGCATTCGCGTGCCCAGATCAACGACGTACATGGAATTGTAGAGCCCCATCACCTTTCTACCTTTAAGAGGAGGGGGGGGGGGTCCAGAATTAGGGGCGCATCTCTCCGACGGTTGCGATTGAAGCGCCCGGATCAACGACGCGTGAGGCAATTTCGGACCCCCCCCGCCTTTCTACCTTTAAGCGGAGGGGGGGGGTCCAGAATCTAGGGCGCATCTATCCAATGGCTAAGATCATAGTGCCCAGATCAACGACACACAGGCAATCCGGGCATCCTCTGTCTTTCTGCATTTAATCAACATGGGGCCCCCTTTCTTGTCGTGTCATCTTGTCATCTTTTCTCCACCTGACCGTGTGATGAGACTCGCTCCCTTTAGCCCTTCCTCATCCTCCGACATTTATCCATCACCCCTCTTCTGGTCCGTGTGGTCCCTTCCCCATCTCATCATTCGCTCACCACCTGCCATGCATCCCACTTCCTTCCAGGTCAGCCTCCCACTAAAATATTCCCATTATATCTCATCTCCTGCCCCCTCCGCTTATTTCCCTCTGCCATGTGTCTTCCCCTGTAACCTATCTCACACCTCATCACTTCTTATCTCACCCCCACGGTTTTGTCGCCACCACTCCTATTATGCACCCCATCCTTTGCGCTGGCCTCCACGCCTATTCATCAGGCCATTCAGCTAATCCAAGTGGCAGCGCGAGGGGCCTTCCATGTCCCAAAAGGTGTCGAGTTGGCCGAGCCATCCTCAATCCCAATGAAGCAGTTATTGAGGTAGTTGGTGGTGGTTAGACATCACCTCCGCCATAATGGGAAAGTCCGGTGATGAGTTAAAGGCACGTTGATTTGCCCACAGAACTGTCATAGGTTCGATTACGTCTGCCCTAGGTGCACGATCATTCAGAAACTACAGGTGCAGATTGTCAGAAGCCATGCAGACACAAAGTTTTTAATGCAGCATCTCGATTTTGTCGCTATTGTTGTTTTGAGTATATGTCAGCATTTTCACCATTTTTGTATGGATCGATGGTTGAGCAAAGGTCCCGATTGTAAAGTTTGATGAAGCGTTGGTCTCTCTGGTTAATGTAGAAGGCATTTGAGATTTCTTACTTTATGGATGTCAGCTTCCCTTCCATTTCTTTGTTTACTGTGTTAGAACAACTCAGAATTGGAGGATCCAGTCAAGTTGTGGCTGTTATAGGATGATGTAGGTTGGATCACTGTAATAGTCACATTGTTTCTAATCGGTTCTTGTGATGTTCTCAGCACTGAAATGACTTGGAATTGAAGGATTCAGTCGAGTCACCCCTCAGCTCTTTGAAACTCTATACCAAGAGGATCTTGGCTTCCGATTTTTTTCGTCTTCAAGCTTCAGAAGGCCTGTTGCCCGAGGCAATCTTTCTCACCCTTCTCACAAGTATTCCATCTACCGCCCTTTAATCAACTTACTGACAGAAGTTGGATCAAGACCTCCCTTGCTTTCTACATACCAGGCCTAGTTTACCGAGTTGAAGCTATATTTTCTCGATTCTTTACCCATCTGATCACCCCATTGAACAAATCATGACATAAAAACTGATGGGCGTCGGGCTCTGCTCCTACAAGCAATCCAGGAGTGACTTCCGTCGCCAGCATTTCTGGTGCCATTGCCAGGGACGAAGTTGAAATCTTCCCTGGGATTGAACGACATTGAGCCTCTGATTCTGAAGGTGCATCGGGTATCAGAGCCTTTAAAGATTACTGCTGTGCACCTGGCGACTCCATTGTGACGACTCCACTATGGTGAACCTGCCGTGTTAATTGTGGCTTTTAGTGGTAGACACACACGGTCTCATCCACAGCTACCTCTAGCTACACCTAAAATTGATCCAGAGGTGATTCTCAGAAAAGGAAAGGCCCCTGGAGAAGAAGCTTCCACCGTCGAAACAGGTAATCTGCCATCTCCTTCTATAAGAACTCCTTTTTCTCCGCCTCAGTTTCTTAATAAACCTCCTTCAGAGGTTTCCCGTTTCTTGAATTTTGGGAGTGTTCCTGCTGAGTTTTCCCCTCCTGGTCTGGGATTGGAGGTATAAATCCTTGTCACTCCCCTCTCCTCTGAAGCTGTTCCTTGGCATAGACCCAGGATTACAGAAGATTTCCCCACTCCTACACAAAGAGGAGCACTTGCTGACTTGAGTTCGTTAGCCTTCTCCTTAAATCCTCTCTTGTTTCCCACTCCACTTCGAGACTCATTCACAGTAGCCCCTTCATGAACTCCTTATTCTCCAAGTTCTCCTCCACCTAATATTCCTATGGCTGGTACTAATCCCCCTCTGAATAGAATGGACGCCATAGTCACTGCTAGATATGCTCCCTTAATCCTGCCCCATCCTATGAATCCCCTCCCTGCTGGAGACTACTTGAAGTACATGCCCTAGTTCATCAGAGAAGGGGACATAACCGCAGAGGAGCACCTAGATGCTTTCTATAGTTATGGAGACAACCTAAACATTGAAAATGAAGATGTCTGGATGAAAGTCTTCATCCAGAGTCTGGACGGCAAGGTGAGGAAATGGTTTAGAGGTTTGGCCCCCGGATCTATTGCTGGGATCGAAGCCCTGGATAATGCCTTCCTAAGGTAGTGGGGAGATAGGAAAGATTTCATGTATTACATTACAGAGTTCGGATCCTTAAATAAAATGGAAGGAGAATCTGTCTATGACTTCTCCAAAATATTCAATAAGATGTATAACAAAATCCCTGCCGAAATAAAGTCTTCATAAGCCTCAGCCAAGATTTCTTATGCTAGTGTGTTTGACCACGATTTATGTCTTTTATTGAGAGAAAGAAGAGCCGCCTCCTTAGCTCAAATGCAAGATGCAGCTATAGAAGTGGAATCCAATGTATTAGCCTCTAACAGACTGAGGAACAAGGCCGACGCAGATGGAAGAAAGGGAAAATCCAAAGCCTCAACTTCTGGCCCATCGGTGCCCCACCCTCAAGCGGATGAACTGACCAAGATGATGAAGTTTATGTCTGAAGAGATGGAGAGACTGAAGGTGGAAAGGAAGCAAATGTACAAGGGCCCTCAGGGCACTGAAATCAAAGGGGGTTTCAGAAGGCCAAACAATATCGCTCCCTCGACTATGCACACAGAGAGGGGAAGAGATAGAGAAGACCAAAGAATTCAGGCCCCTTTTCAGAACAATTTTGTGGCCGAAGATGAAGAAGGGGAAAAAGACGAACTTGAGCCTGAAATCCATTGCTTCGGAGAGACTCCTCCTTTTCCTCATCTGACTCAATATGCATTCGAGGAGTCTCTCATGAACAACCAACTAAATGAACTGAGCAAGGACAACCAGGCTAGTGGCCGCAGAGGCAGGTATGACTTGAGGTCTTAGAAGAAGGTAGTAACACCTGATGTTCCTGAGAAGTCCACTAGAACAGAGAGACCTGCCAATGAAGTAGCAGACGGTCACAGAGGTAAGAAGCACCAACCCCTCATTCCCATAGTCCAGAGTCATGTTCCCGAAATAAGAGAAATTCTGAAGCTTACATCCTCTTTTAATTTCGAGCATGAAATTCAGAAAATCAGAATCCCTGTGCCCCTGACCGAGATGATTAAACATGAGGGGTTCAAGAAACATTTCTCTGAGCTTCTACAGTCTGAGACATCATGCCTTCCCACAGAATCCATCAATTTGCAAGATGAGAAGCCAATCGTCATCCTAGGTCCCATGATAGAAGACAGAGATGATTCATCCCCTCCCTTCTACACCTCCCTGAACATACATGACAAGGTACTGCACAACTGTTTGATGGATTCAGGGGCATCTCACAACCTAATGCCCAAAACTTTCATGGAAGAGTTAGGACTAGAAGTCACCCGAGCCTATCATGACCTCTATTCCTTTGACTCCAGGAAAGTTCAATGTCTAGGGGTTATTAAATACCTGGTCATGACCTTGTTTCAGTTGCCCATGAAAAGTGTGGTCATGGATATTGTAGTGGCTGATGTCCCCCCCCAAGTTCAGTATGCTATTGTCAAGATCTTGGATAAAAAGGATAGGGGGAACTTTGCAGATGGACCTGACCTATGCTACTATCCCAGTGTTTGGGGGAGAACATAGGAGGCTATACAGAGAAGCCCAATTGGCCTACATAATCAGTGATGAAGCCAACCCTACCAATCATCCCATATTTTCCTTGGACACTTATTTAGGCTCCAGTTTACTACAGCTCACCCATGCCCCTGAGCCCCCTCTCAAAATCAGAAAGTAGCCCACCATTTCCCCTAAATTTCCTCCCTCCATCACCCCCATCTGGAAAATGTTCTTTGATGGAGCCTCTTCCAGGGAAGGCGTTGGAGCTGGGGTGGTTTTTGTGTCACCTTCTCAGGAAACCACTTCTCTGTCATACAAATTAGAATTGAAGGCTACCAACAATGTGGCAGAGTATGAAGCTCTTATCCTAGGATTAAGATCCGCAAGAGAAATGGGAATTTAGGAGGTAGCAGTGTTCGAAGATGCCGAGTTGATAGTCCAGCAAATCAGAAGTGCTTATCAGGCCAAGCATCCTCGACTCAGGAGTTACAGGAATGAGGTATGGGAATTAATTGACAGTTTCTTCTCAGCGTTTAACATTTCTTTCATCCCAAGAGAGGAGAACACAGTGGCAGATTCCTTGGCTACGTCAGCAAGCAATTTCAAAGTACCCTTGCTGCCCAAATTTAGGTACGATGTAGAAGTAAAATACAGGCCCTCCATACCTGACAACGTCAAACATTGGAAGGTGTTTGAGGATGATCTCGAGATCAAAAAGTTCTTGGAGACTATCGAAGAATTTTCAGAGATGCATATCAACCAAGATTCCGTCTCTGAGGAAGGGTTTGATGGGGGTAAGTTGCTGAGTAAAATAGCAAAGCATGACATTATTCAGCTGCCTAGCAATCACATTCCGAGGGGAATAGTCCCATTAGAGAGATTGTTTGATGGGAATGATGTGGCAGTAAAGGGCAGGGTTTCAGATGAAGATGTTGACACAACTGAGTGCAACATTGGCACATCAGAGGAGCCTAAGTTTGTCAGGTTATCAAGGGGTTTGACTAGAGAACAGAGGGCCGAATATACTGAGTTGCTGAGAGAGTTCACTGATGTGTTTGCATGGACCTACGAAGACCTCAAGACATATGACACGTCAGTCATTGAACACAAGATCCCACTGAAGGAAGAGGCTAAGCCATTTAGGTAGAAGCTAAGACAAATAAATCCCTTGTTGCTGCCTGTCATGGAGAAAGAAGTGAAGAAGCTGTTAGAGGCCCAGATCATCCTCCCCTTAAGGTATTCCAAATGGGTGGCCAATTTGGTCCCGGTAAGAAATAAATTTGGAGAAATCAGGCTTTGTGTCAACTTTAGGAACCTGAATAGGAGCTCAAAGAAAGATAATTATCCCCTGCCCAACATGGAACACATACTGTAGAGGGTAACCGATGCATCTAGGGTTTCCATGATCGACGGTTTTTCTGGCTATAACCAGATATCAGTCATGCCTGAAGATAGAGAGAAACCGACCTTCACCACTCCTTGGGGCACATTCATGTACGCTAAAATGCCTTTTGGATTGATGAATACAGAAGCAACATTTCAGCGAGCCATGGACATAGCATTCATCGGAGAGAAGGACCAGTTTGTGGTAATTTATCTGGATGACATCATGGTCTTCTCCAGGACAGACAAGGAGCACTGCTGCCACTTGAAGAAAGTTTTCCTGAAGTGTCGGAGTTTTGGCCTATCTTTAAACCCCAAAAAATCTTTGTTTTCTATGAAGGAGGGAAAACTATTAGGCCATATAGTATTAGCAGAGGGAGTGAGGATTGATCCTAGCAGGGTAGAAGCAATTCAGACCCTGTAACTTCCCAGATCTAAGAAGGAGGTTCAGGCCTTTTTGGGGAAGATTAATTTTCTAAGGAGGTTCGTCTCAAATTTTGCTGAGCTGGTGAGATACATCATAGCCATGCTCAGGAAGGGAAATGAAGTGAAATGGACCGTTGAACCTAAGGAATCTTTTGTCCAAATAAAAAAGGCATTGACTGAGGCACCTGTGCTAATCAGTCCTGACTATTCCAAAGATTTCCTGATTTTTTCTTTTGCTTCTTGTGATACAGTAGCAGCGGTCTTGTTGCAGAAAAATGATCAAGGGCGAGAGCAACCTATTGCCTTCTACAGCAAGGTATTGAGAGATGTAGAACTCCGGTACGAGATCATGGAGAAGCAGGCCTATGCCCTGGTGAAATCTCTCAAAGTTTTCAGATTCTATGTCTTGCACTCAAGGATCATTGCATATGTTCCTTCGGCCTCTGTGAAGGACATTCTTATACAACCTGACATAGACAAAAGAAGAGGTAAATGGATTGCCAAGATCCTAGAATTTGATCTAGAGATCAAGCCCACCAAGTTGATAAAGGGGTAGGGTTTAGCCAAGTTGATGGCTGAATCCAATTGCAAAGCCTTGGGAATTAACTTCATCAATGAGCAAGCTGAGTTATCCAACAAGCATTTCCAGGGTGCCTTATCACTAGCAGCATGCACCTGGTACAAGGATATCTTGTATTTTCTGCAAGAATTGAAGCCTCCTGATGGATTAGGAAAAAGTAAGGCTAGAGCTTTAAAGCTCAAAGCGGTCAGATATTGCCTCATTGACCAAGCCTTGTATTGGAAAGACCCTCTAGGGGTATTTTTAAGGTGCCTGGACCCGCAAGAAGCCCAGAAGGTTATGTTTGATTTCCATAGCGGTCTTTGTGGAGGTCATCATTTCTAGAATACCACAGCTCACAAGATCCTCCGGGCTGGGTATTACTGGCCCACTTTAGTCCCTGATGTCTGCAGAGAAATCAGAGCTTGCATCAAATGCCAGACATTCTCAGGAAAGCAGCAGCTCAAATCTCTGCCGTTAAAGCCTGTAGTAGTTTCAGTACCTTTTCAGCAGTGAGGATTGGACTTCATCGGAGAAATTCATCCTCCCTCAAGTGGCCAGCACAGATGGATCCTGATTGCGACAGACTACTTCACCAAAAGGATAGAAGTTGTCCCCACCAGGAGCACTTCCCACAAAGTAATTATCAACTTCCTGGAGGATATCATAGCCAGATTTGGCTGCCCTAGTAGAATTGTCACTGATAATGCCTCCCCCTTTCGGTCTGAGCCTCTAATCAAGTTCTGAGAATAGTATGAGATCTCACTGATTCACTCTACTCCCTATTATCCTCAAGGGAATGGACTGGCCGAGTCTTCCAATAAAAGTCTGATCAAGCTCATCAAGAAGCTACTAGAAGACAATAAAAGGGCCTGGGATTCCAAGATTAAATTTTCTCTATGGGCTGATCGGGTGACAACGAAAAGGTCCCTCGCCATCTCACATTTTCAACTAGTTTACGGAACAGAGGCCATTTTCCCTACTCAGCTCGCCTTATCTGTGGAAAAATTCCTCCAGGACCTTGAAGGAGAGCCTGACCATATGGTCAGAATGATTCATCAGATGGTGGAAGTACAACAAATCAGGGAACAGGTCATGAACAGGGCCTACAATCATTAGCATAAGATCAAGCAGACCTTTGACAGGAAGAGTGGAAAGAAAGATTTTGAGCTAGGTGATCTGGTGGTCAAATGGGATGCACCCAGGCAGGAAAAGGGCAAGCACAGTAAGTTTGATGCCCTCTGGTTTGGGCCTTTCAAAATCTCTGAAGTATTTTCAAACAACACTTACAGGTTGCAGGATTTGGAAGGCAAAGAAGTTTTTAATGGCCCAGTAAATGGGCATTTCTTAAAAAAATGTTTTTTGTGAGCCACAGTCGGCTCTTTTGTTTTTGTAAATATTGTTTTTTGTTTTCAGCTTAATAAATGACTCCATAGCCCAAGAGCAAGGCACTAAATCTGCAAAAGGAGTCCTTAGAACATCACAGGGACGACTCTATCCCCCATGGAGCCTAATGTTAGCGACATTTCTTGTAAGGTGGGTTATAATGCAAAGGAGTGGGTTAAAAACCCACTTACCCTAAGTATCAGACTCAAAATGCGCCCATGGTAAGCGACAAGCAAATCTGGACGGCAGGCATCCATGCGCCTAGATCAACGACATACATGGAATTCCGGAGCCCCCTCACCTTTCTACCTTTAAGCGGAGGGGCAGGGGGGGGTCCGGAATCAGGGGCGCATCTCTCTAATGGATATAATTGAAGCGCCCAGATCAACGACGCGTGAGGTGATTCTGGACCCCCCCTGCCTTTCTACCTTTAAGCGGAGGGGGGGGGTCCGGAATCTAGGGAGCATCTCTCCAACGGCTAAGATCATAGCGCCCAGATCAATAGCGCACAGGAAATATGGACATCCTCTATCTTTCTGCGTTTAATCAATGTGGGGTCCCCTTTCTTGTCGTGTCATCTTGTCATCTTTTCTCCACCTGACCATGCGATGAGACTCGCTCCCTTTAGCCCTTCCTCATCCTTCGACATTTATCCATCACCCCTCTTCTGGTCCGTGTGGTCCCTTCCCCATCTCATCATCCGCTCACCACCTGCCATGCATCCCACTTCCTTCCACGTCAACCTCCCACTAAAATATGCCCATTATATCTCATCTCCTACCCCCTCCACTTATTTCCCTTTGCCATGTGTCTTCCCCTGTAACCTCTCTCACACCTCATCACTTCTTATCTCACCCTCATGGTTTTGTCGCCACCACTCCTATTATGTGCCCCATCCTTCGCGCTGTCCTCCACGTCTATTCATCAGGCCGTTCAGCTAATCCAGGTGGTAGTGCGAGGGGCCTTCCACGTCCCAAAAGGTGCCGAGTTGGCCGGGCCATCCTCAATCCCAATGAAGCAGTTATTGAGGTAGTTGGTGGTGGTTAGACATCGCCTCTGCCATAATGGGAAAGTTCGGCGATGAATTAAAGGCACGTCGATTCACCCACGGAACTGTTATAAGTTCGATTGCGTCTGCCATAGGTGCACGATCATTCAGAAACTGCAGGTGCAGATTGTCAGAAGCCATGCAGACGTAAAGTTTTTAATGCAACATCTCGATTTTGTTGCTGTTGTTGTTTTGAGTATATGTAGGCGTTTTCACTATTTTTGTATGGATCGATAGTTGAGAAAAGCTCTCGATTGTAAAGTTTGATGAAGCGTTGGTCGCTCTGGTTAATGTAGAAGGCATTTGAGATTTCTTACTTTATGGATGTCAGCTTCCCTTCCATTTCTTTGTTTACTGTGTTAGAACAACTCAGAATTGGAGGATCCAGTCGAGTTGTGGTTGTTATAGGATGATGTAGGTTGGATCACTGTAATAGTCACATTGTTTCTAATCGGTTCTTGTGATGTTCTCAGTGCTGAAACGACTTGGAATTGAAGGATTCAGTCAAGTCACCCCTCAGCTCTTTGAAACTCTGTACCAAGAGGATCTTGGCTTCCGAGTTTTTTCATCTTCAAGCTTCCGAAGGCCTGTTGCCCGAGGAAATCTTGCTCATCCTTCTCACAAGTCTTCCATCTACCACCCTTTAATCAACTTATTGACAGAAGTTGGATCAAGACCTCCCTTGATTTCTACATACCAGGCCCAATTTACCGAGTTGAAGCTATATTTTCTCGAGTCTTTACCCATCTGATCACCCCATTAAACAAATCGTGACAGAAAAACTGATGGGCGTCAGGCTCTGCTCCTGCAAGCAATCCAGGAGTGACTTTCATCGCCAACACTAGTCTAAAAATCTGCAGATCAAGTTTGAGGGGGTAAAATTTGGATTTTGAGAAATCTAATCACACCAGCTTACTCGCCTCAACTCAGTGCATCTATCCCTAGATTAGAATTTCAAAATTTGAAGTTTGAAAAATTAGGGTTTCCTCATAAAACCCTAAGTTGCAATTGCAGTTGCAGTCTCAAAATCAGTTTCATAATCAATTGTAGTTGTAGTATTAAGTTGAAGTATCAACCGTAGTACCAGTTGCAGTCACCCTTGAATTTTTTAAGAGTTGGTAATGATTACCACTGCTTCCAGATGGTGCCACTACCTGCAAATGCTATCAGAGGTATGTACTCACATATGTTTAAATGGTTAAACTTTAAAGGGTATTTGTAGGAGAAGGGATCTCTTTCCATAGATCCAGAAGGATCTCAAGATCCAACACATTCAGAAGAATAATGCAACTCAGGTTTGATTATCCTGATATGCATCTATTTGTTATGACATTATTTTGATCAGTGTTTCTTGTTGAAGCTATGATCAAAATATTAGATGGATTAAAGTAGAGATCATAGAGTTTATTCTCTAACCTAACCTTCTGTAAAGAGAGCATATTGTCCTAGTATAAAAGATAGGTTGAAGAAAACACTTGTCATCTTGAGTGAAGGAAGGAAAGAAGTAGCACACTTGTTCTTGAGGACAAGGCTCTAGGTTCCAGGTTTGATTAATTTGATAAGATTCAAAGTTGCACATGACAAATTGATAACTAGTCTTTGAAAAGTACTATACCTGGTAGCATGTGAGCATATTGAGATAAATGCTTAATGTAATCATTTGCCTGATACAAACTAACATCTCCTCTAGGAGAAATCTCTTGTGTTAGTTTCAGGTTACCATGGATGAATGTTTGATCACAACGCTAGAAAAATGTTAATCTTATTCCATATTGTATTTCTTACTTCTGATCCTTGCTTCAGATAGGTCACAAGTGGAAGCTCTAAAGGAGCTACTGTGACGATTGTTCATATTATTGTCTTATCTACTATTATCAAAAGAGTATTATTCTTGCTTCTTGTTTTTGTTGACCTTGTCTCAGGTCACAAGTGATAACCTCAAGGAAGCTATAGTGAAGGTTGCAAAAGGAAACATATTAGATGAGACATGAAGCAGACTATGTACATGACAATATACACTCATGTACCAAAGAAGATGAAGAAGAAGCTATCTTTTGAGATTCATAGTATCTCATATGAAGATTGATTGAAAGGAGTAGAAGGCTCCAAAGATGACCAAACATTAGAACGAGAAGCAGATCTCATTTCAAGCATGACCCAATTTTTCATATTTAGACTTGGTATTCACACCAAGTATATTGTGTAAGAGATGATGAAGTCCTTGTAGACTCAGAAGAAATCAAGAGTAATCCTAATCTCAGAATGTATCAGATGAAGAGTCAACTTACATGACTAGGAGACATATGTCATGAGAAGACTAGATCGTAGCTTCAAAAACTTCTAGGAGATATGAAATCTCCTGGGAAGATTCCCTTGTTTCAGTAACAGAGAAGGAAGGCAGTCAGAAATACTAAGATATGGATTCTTCCGTGTGACTAGAAGAGAATTCAGTATTGAATTCCAATATTGATCTATACAGATCAATCATGTTGCAGATGTACAAAGCATGATGTATGTCCAGAGGGTTCTCCCAGCAAAAGGGAGAAGACTATGATGAGACACTTATTGAAGAAATAGTTCCAGTATTTATGAAGACAACCAAAACAACCATGCTTCATATACAGTTTGAGATGCAGGGGGAGAAATCTCCATATTAAGTGGTATTTGGTGCATTACCTTAGTTGGGTCATGGAGACATGACTACAATGAAAGATAGAGTTACCTCCATGAAAGAAGAAGAGCCACGTTTAGTATCAGTTATTGAGCCACTCTCAGTTTTAGATGAAGCTATTACCATGCTAGAGTAGAGGAATTACTCCTAGATTTCAACAACCACAGTGAGGATCAAGCAATCATTCTCAGCCTCAGAGAAGCTGCAGATGCAGAGTCCCAGTTCCAGAATGAACAGTTGCAGAAAGAGTAGAGGACATACTCCCAGACAGAGAGGTAGGTAGTGCTTTGTAGAAAGCACATAGAGCTAGCACAAGATTGTGTAGGTTGAGTTGAAACTAAGAAAGTGTACCAGATTAGTACAATGTAATGAGAAACTTTGATTGGAATATTGAAGATAGAAATACTCATGTCTTCCAGTTGAAGGAAACTCTGTACATGTTGAAGCAAGCTTCTAGAGCTTGATATGGAAGAATTGACAGTTTCCTGACGAGCTTGGGATTTACCAAGAGTAATGTAGATTCTAACCTTTAGTTCAAGGTTATGAATGATGAGCTGGTGATATTGTTGTTGTATGTGGAATACTTATTCTTAACTGGAGAAGAAAATCTCATCACCGAATGTAAGAAGAAGCTCGCGTAAGAATTTGAGATGAAATACCTTGGCCTAATGCATTATTTATTAGGTCTTGAGGTATGGCAGAGCCCAGAGAGAATCTTCTTTAACCAAGGGAAGTATGCAATTGAAATCCTGAAGAGATTTGACATGCTAGAGTGAAAGTCCATGAATACACCCATGGAAACGAAGTTGAAGCCTTTGGTCGACACTTCGTCAGATTTGATTGATGCCACGATGTATAGATAGATCATTGGATCATTGATGTATCTGACGAACACCAGACCAGATATTTGTTTTTCCATGAACACCTTAAGTTATTTTTTGGTTAAACCCAGACATGTTCACCTAGTTGCTGCAAAACATGTGATGAGGTACCTTAAGGGTACATTAGATTGTGGTCTCAACTATAATAGAGATCATGATTTCACACTGAGTGAGTACACTGATTCAGATTGGGCAGGAATTGTCTTTGACAGGAAGAGCACTTCAGGATGTTGTTCCAGTTTGGGATCAGCCATGATCTCATGGCAGAGTAGAAAGCAATCTAGCATTTCTCTCAGTACAACATAAGAAGAATACATTTTTGCATGTTCTACTAGCTGTGAAGCCATATGGCTTCAGAAGTTGTTGTTAGGTCCATTCGACCTAGAGATGGAAGAAACCACGATCCTATGTGATAAACAGAGCTGCATAAAGATGACAAAGAATCCTATATTTCATGATAGGTCGAAGCACATAGAGATACAATATCATTACATCCATGACATGGTGCAAAGAGGAGCCATAAAGCTCCAATATGTTAGCATGAATGAATATGTTGCCAATGTGTTAACCAAACCTCTATCTCATGTAAAGTTTGAGCACTTTCAAGATAATCTTGGTATAGTCCGAAAGTACCTCCCTTGAAAGGGGGAGTAGTGTTTTGTTGAGATATGACTAGTACTGTGCTTCCAACATAATTGTCATGAGGTAAATCCAGTCTAGTATTGTGACTCAAGCTTAATTGTTGTGATGAGATGTGTCTAGTACTGAGCTTCCAACATAATTGTTGTGACGTAAAGCCAGTATAGTATTGTGACTCTAGCTTAATTGCTATGATGAGATGTGTCTAGTACTGAGCTTCCAGCATAATTGTTGTGACGTAAAGCCAGTCTAGTTCTGTGCCTCCAGCTTAAGTGTTGTGTTGAGATATACCTAGTACTGTGCTTCCAGCTTAATTACTATGACATAAAGCTAGTCTAGTACCGAGCTTCCAGCTTAATCACTGTGACGTAAAGACAATCGAGTATTGAGCTTCCAGCTTAATGGTTGTGATGTAAAGCCAGTCGAGTACTTAGCTTCCAACTTAATTGCTATGACGTAAAAGCTAGCTGAGTATCGAGCTTCCATCTTAATTGCTGTGACGTAAATCCAATCGAGTACTGAGCTTCCAACTTAATTGCTGTGATGTAAAGCCAACCTAGTACTGAGCTTCCAGCTTAATTGTTGTGACGTAAAGCCAGTCTAGTATTGAGATTCTAGCTTAATTGATGTGTTGTGTGCCAGCTTAATTGTTGTGATGATGTGTCAACTTAATTGTTGTGATGATGTGCCAGCTTAATTGTTGTGATGATGTGTCAACTTAATTGTTGTGATGATGTGTCAGCTTAATTGCTGTGATGATGTGCCAGCTTAACTTCTGTGATGATGTGCCAGCCTCATGCTATGATGATGTTCCAACCTCATGCTGTGACATTGTGTTTCCAGTCTCGTACTGTGATGCCAACTTCATGCTAATGATGTTGTATAGCCAACTTTTTTCTATGATGCCAGCTTCGTGCTGAAGACTCTCAGCCTAGTGTTGATGTTGATGATGCTCCAGCCCTTTTGCTATCATATTGTTGTTGATGTTGTATCAACCTTGTGTTGTTTTTGATAATGATGTATTAGTCCATATTAATGCAGATGATGATTTCATTCCATTGTGAATGAAAATGTTAATGATGCCACTTCAGCTTCTTGCTGAAGATGATGTTGATGATGCCACTTCAGCTTCTTGCTGAAGATGATGATGATGATGCCACTTCAACTTCTTGCTGAAGATGATGATGCCACTTCATATTCTTGCTAAAGATGATGATGATGATGCCACTTCAGCTTCTTGATGAAGATAATGATGATGATGATGTTACTTTAGCCTCATGCTAAAGATGTTGATGATATTACTTTAGCCTCATGCTAAAGAAGATGATGATATTCCTTTAGCCTCATGCTAAAGAAGATGATGATGTTACTTTAGCCTCATACTGATGAGGATGATGATGCTACTCCAGCTCAATGTTGAGAGTGATGATGATGAGAAAAACTTCCGATGATTTATAGATATGCCCATCAGTGATCCAAGATGCCATTGATGATGCTTCCATCTCTCTCGCCTGATGCTATTGTAGAATACCTTTCTTGTTAAGGGGGAGTGTTGAAATAATGTAAGTGCAAAGATTATTCTAATCATTATTGATGTATTATTCATTAGATCAATCCCCTATTGCAGATTGATCATGTCAGTTATTAGAAAAGACCAAATCCCCTTTTGCGGATTGGTCAAGACATAATTGTAATAGGCAGAATAAGAAGTCGGCCCCAGAATATATTAAAGGTGGATATAACCACCCAGAAGAAGAAGTTGGCCCTGCCAGTGAAAAGACACCTCCATCCACACATGCCAGAGTTGTATAAATAAGAAGGCTAGCACCTCATTTGGACACACACTCACTTGTTCATTGTGAAGCAAGTTTCAGAGCTACAGTTGGAGAAGAGAGAGAGATAGAGATGCACACTTATTGGAGAGGAATTTCTATATTGGTTTGAGTTATCTTTTGGCATTGTATTGGCTATCTATATTAAGGAAGTTTTTGCTGGGTTTTATCCCCCATGAGGGTTTCCCAGGATAAATGATGTGTCTATTGTGATTGTGTATTTCTCATTGATCTTATCTTATGCTATTGTTATCTAGTGAAATGAAAAGAATTCTAATAATAGCTTAAACCTTAACACAATGTATGTAAAAAGAAGAACTACAATTGCTAGGAGACTGTGTCCTTCACTCCAAGACGACTTCGTAGAGAATGAAACTTCTCCTCAGTGAAGGTCTTGGTTAAGATGTTTGTTGTCTATTCTACTAGAGGACATAATTGTAAGTCGATGATCCCCTCGTGTACCAAGTATCGGATGTAGTGCATATGGATCTTGATGTGCTTCATCCACTGCCTCTGAAATGGATCTCTGCAGAACTTCAGAGTGCTCTGGTTGTCACACCAGATGAGGATCGATCGATGAAACTGAATGCCCAACTCAGTGAGAAAATGTTGTAGCCACATAGCCTAAATGGTTATGTTAACTACCCCTCTGTACTCCACCTCAGATGAATATAGAGAAATGGCGACTTGCTTCTTGCTGGACCAACAGATAGGCCAAGAACCAAGACTGAGTGAGTAACTAGATGTGGACTTACGATCAGTGCTATCACTAGCCTGGTTGGAATCAGTAAACCCAATGAGATCTAATGTAGAGTCTGCTACATAATGAATCCCAAAGGTGATGGTGCCCTGTATGTATCGAAGGATATGATTTGCAACCTTCCAATGTAGCTCATGCGGCTCCTGCATGAACTTGGAAACTGTGCCAACTGCATAGGATAGGTATGGTCTGGAGTGTGTGAGATACAAAAAGCTCCCCACTAGCTATCTGTACAATGTGATATCAACCAGTGGAGTCTCCTCGCCATCCTCAAGTTTGACTCCTGATAGGAAAGGATTCAAAGTAGACTTGTAGTATGTCATGTGAAATCTCTCAAGGAGATCTCATGCATACTTGGCTTGAGATAGTTTGATGCCTGATGCATCCTGACTAATCTCGAGTCCAAGTAAGAAGTGTAGCAGACCCATGTCCCTCATCAAAAAACTGTTATGTAGAATCCTCTTGACTAGAACAATCGCTGAATTCGAGCACTCGGTGATCAACAAATCATCAACATACATAACTAAAAGTAGAAGTGAATCAATCGTCTTGAGTATGTAGACATTCAGGTGTGATTTACAGCGTACAAAGTTCTGTGACAACAGGTAGGAGTCGATATTGGCATACCATGCCCTCAAATCCTTCTTGAGGCCATAAAGTGACCTCTTTAGTCGACAGACCAAAGATGAGTCCTGCATAAATCCCTGGGGCTGCTCCATATAGATCTCCTCAGAGAGATCACCATGAAGAAATGAATTCTTCACATCCATCTAATGAACTTCCCATCCCTTGGCTTCCACAATGGCAAGTGCCAATTGTATGGAATCCATCTTCACTACTGGAGTGAAGGTCTCATCATAGTCAATACCATGCACCTGCTGAAAGCCTTTGGCAACAAGCCTGGCTTTGTATCTGCTAATTTGTCCATTTGTTGTGCTCTTGGTCCTGTAGATTCATCTGCATCTGACAATTTTCCTCCTAGAAGGAAGGGGAACTAGATCCCAAGTCTGGTTCTCGAGGAAGGATTTGTACTCCTCTTGCATGGCGGATTCCCAAAAGGGATTTCCAGCAGCCTCACTATAAGACTATGGATCTGAAGACTGAACCAAGAAAAGATGCCTGGAGGGAAATGGTTTAGTGGAAGTGAGTGCAACAGGAGGCTCCTCGAAATCAGATCAAGTCCTCCTAGTATCGGTTTCTATCACCAATGAGATTCCCTGCATCCTGAAAAGTAGTATGTGCCCACTTGGGCCTCTGCTCTGGCTCTGCAACTGCATCTAGATGCTCTAACTCTGCATTTGACTGTACTGACTCTAAATCTAAATCATTTGAGTCCTCTAAATCATAACTCTCGTCTGAAGAAGAGTCGACATGTGCATGCTCATCATCTCGGATAGGTGGAAGAGTGAAGGTGTCTGCATGTGGTTGTTGAGGTACATCCAAGACACTTTCCTTGAATTGGACACTATGCTCAATGATGAGTCGGTTTGAGGAAAGATCAATAAGTCTATATCCCTTCACACCATCAGGGTATCCAACAAAAATGCACTCAGTTCTATGTGGATCAAGTGCCTTCCTCTTTTCAGAGGGAATTCGGTCCCATGCACGTGAACCAAAAATGCGAAAGTGGGTCACTTCCAGTTTGAAGTTTCTCCAAGCCTCGTAAGGGGTTTTATCCTTGACATATCTATGGGTAGATATGTTTTGGATGTCCCGCCGGCTATGAGATGAGTGTCACCTTCATTACTCTATAGAATAAGCATAATTGAACTTAAGATTTACACAATTAAGTGCTTCGGCCTATAGTCTCTATTGTAGAGACTTTTCATGCAGCATGCAAGATGCCAACTCCTTTAGAGATCAGTTTTTCCGCTCAGCAACTATGTTTTGCTACGGAGTATAGGGAACTTTGTGCTGCAACTGAATCCCCTCCTCATGGAAAATATTGTGGATCTCATGATTCACATACTCTCCCCCATTATCACTTCGGAGGACTTTTATCTTGTTTCTGGACTGTATCTCAACTAGGGCTTTGAAATCCTTGAAGTGTTGAAAGACCTCATATTTTTTCCTGATAAAGTAGATCCATGTAAAATGTGAGAAATCGTCAACAAAAATGAGAACAAACCTCACTTTTCTGATCGATGGATGCATAAAAGGACCCATAAGGTCACTGCAGATCAGATCTAAAGGTGCGGAGGCTCTCTGAGACTTTCCCTTGTCGAATTTCTCTTGAGGGTATTTTTCGAGAGCACATCCCTCACACACTCCCTTGGAGAAATGGATGTCTGGTATAACATCAACCAATATTTTCTTGCTAAGATATTGGATGTATATAAAATTCAAATGTCCAAACCTTTCATGCCAAATCCTACTACCTTCATCAACATGAGTAAACAGTAAAGAAGAATCAGGTTCAATGAATTCAGAAAATGTATACAATCTAAACTGATGATTTACCTCATCGGTAGAAACCCTAGAGTTGGTTTTCATGTCATAGATGTCCACAGAATTTGATGTGAATATGAATTTCTTTCTAGTGAAAAAATTCGTCATCTGATACACGAAGAGAAGGTTGACAAAAATTTTGGGAACATGCAACACATTCTCGAATATTTCGTTGGCGAGTTCAATCCTTCCTTTGTCGATGACTTCGACAGAAGAGTTGTACCCCATCAAAGTAGGAGGACCTTTGCATGCATCCAAAGAAGAATATACTTCTTTTGAGTCATCCATGTGATGTGATGCTCCTGAATCAACAATCCAAGCATCGGGAGAGGAGTTGATGGCAATCAAGGCATGGCTAGAATTGCCTTTCTTGGAATTCAGATCTTCTAGCTTCTTCTTCTTGGCACCCTTGGGTATGTGATATCCAAGGTTGTTTTGATGAAGTATTTGAGACATCAGATCTATTTTCTTTTTCATGCATGTGGATTCCAAATGGAATCCCTTGTGATAGTACGTGCATTTCTCTCCTTTTCTTCCTTTTTCTCCTTTGGATCCGGAGGCATCAGTGAAAGGTTTTGTGTACCCTTCCTTCTTTGGATGTGCATGAGCTTTATGTTTATATTTATGTTTATATTTCTCATATTTTTGGATTCCATCATGCAAAGTGAGTGCATGTGCCTTTGGGCCTTTGATTGTGCCCATCTTGATGAGCTTGGTTTGCTCGTGTGTCAGTGCTTCGATAAAGTCCTCAAGAGAAGGCATATTCCAGGTGGCTCCAGAGGCGAATTTGACATAATGGAATGTGGATACAAATACAGAGAATTCAGGACCAAGCTTGGAGAGAATGGTGAGAACCATTTGTTTCTCCTCCTTCGATTTATCAACCCCACAAGATTTGAGTTGCGACAGTAAATCCTTGAATTTTGTAAAAGAAATATTGGATATTATCGAATATTTTTGGATCCAATGTGAGTAGCTCCACCTCCAGCATGTGTCCTCTCATCTCATCATGTTTTCCAAAGATCGCTTCCAAGGTGGTCCATGATTCATTGGGAGTCTTACAGGAAGATATATGAAAAAGGAGATCGGGAGAAATAAGACTGCAAATTGTTCCGAGTGCCTCATCCATGCAATTTAAATACTTGGATTTTTCTATGGCTGATGTCAGTTCTGTATTTGTATTCAAGTTTAACCTATACAACCCTATGGTTCAGAGATGTATGGCTATTTTCTCCTTCCAAGCAAAATAGTTGTAAGGTGTAAGAATGAATTCTTTTTGGAAATCCATCTTTACGCTATCTTCAACCTTTTGTTCCTGCAAAAACATTTTGTTGTAGCTTTTGCTTAGCAGTCTGTTAGCTCTGATACCATGAAAATGTGTTGAACCTACACATAATAGATCTATATAAACAATAATACACACATTTTCATAGAGAATTGGAGAAGGAAGAAGGAGAGAAAGAATGAAAGAATTATCATTAATCGTTATGAATAATGAATAATTTACACATGATATACTCTGTATAACTCAATGAGTGCACACTGGAGGATAAAAAATGTGCCATAGTGGTGTTATAGAGTTATCTAGACACACACTAATAGTTACAAGAGTCAACTTCCACCTAGTCTAGTCTCTCAGGAAGTTACGGGAGTGAACTGCCACCTAGTTGAGTTAACTAGTCAACTAGTCTTCAGTTAACTGACTGAACAAAGAGTAGTGAGGAGTTAACTCAGGGAATCAAGGGTAATGTGCCAGTATGGTGATGATACCAAGGAAAGGTCGAATTATGATGGTGATGATCCCAATGTCACATGGTGAAAAAACCAATGCAGCAACTAAACTCAACTCAACTAGTCAAATTGAAGTGTCAACTGGAAGAGAATATTATCCAGGTGGAATATTCTCACCTAAAATATAGGAGACTAGCTAATGATTAATTATGACTAATAAACAAGGAAAACCTTAGGAAAAAGAAATCCTAGGTGTGTGTGAAGTAACTCCAACAAGAAATGATGGGGAATGGTTCAGGTTTGCACAATTTGGAGTATTAGTTTTGATATTGTTGCATGAGGACATGCAATGACTTTAGCATGGGGGAAATGTTGAGTCTCATTTTGACACTTCTAGTATCCTATATTATCCTCTATCTGAGCCTATTTTACCTATGGTATCTGTATATAATTGACCATTTTCTCCACAAACCTACTTTGTGACCTTGTCCATGTGCATAGAGAGGTAACTTATATTAAAGCATGATTTGTTTGATTTTCTTGATTAAATTTGATTAAATGATTGATTTTTATGCTCCTAATCAATTTGACTCTTAAGAAACTTCATTTGGTTCTTCATTGATCCGGTACTACAACAATAGCATGATTCGATAATCCATTGGATTCGATACTCCGCTAGATCTAGTACCCTGTCTAATCTGGTACCGATGTTCCTCCTAATCTGGTACTCTGTAGTGATCAGGTACTACCAGTTCAACACTTATTCGGGTACTCTACAGTGCTTCTTTCGGTACTACTTGTTCAAGTGCCTATTTCGGTACCATCACAACAGTTCTTCTGGTACTACTCGCTCATCGTTTATTCTAGTACCAGAATAACACCTCATCTGGTACCACCAGCTCAACACCTCATCTGTTTCCTCCAACTCAATGCCTCATCCAGTACCATTCTCACGCCTATTTCGGTACTACCTTTGCGCTAGTCTGGTATCCATAGTTGTGACTGTGTTCATCCAATACTAAACCCCTGTCTACATGATTTACATGTTGAACAAGTATGCTGGTGGTGATTTCAAGAAGTTAGTTGGATGGAAGTATCTTGAGGTAGTTTTGAGATCACGATAGACTTCATCACTCATGCACTTTGTGTCATGAGGATGAATTCCATACCTAGAGATACAATATGAATTGCCAATTGTAATATTTTAAAACCATTTGATAATTATCTTTAGATCTTGGTAATAACGGCTCACCTTATTTATAAGGGATGTTGTATAGATGATAGGTAGTAATGAAGCAAGTAGCAAGTAGAGAATGATACATATTGTCATGTTGAATGAAATATTGAACTGTTGATTCAATCGATAAATTGAAGGAATACAAATTATCTTTTGTGCAATTCATGATCATGAGTAAAGCATTTTAGTCTATTATATCTTTAGAGGTACCTTGTTGGTTTGGCAAGGGCTCACCACCCCAACCAAGGTAAACCTCCCTGTACATGTCTTTGTGTGTTGTAAGTCAATTGTGTGAGTGTGAACATTTAATAGTTGTGTGTTGTGAATGATTTTAAATGCATTTTAAGTTCAATACAGAGTTATTTGATTTTGAATCAATGTGAGTAAATGATTAGACATTGAACAAAGTAGATAATTCCATTTCCATTTCTGCAGATTAATTGTTAATTGATAAGAGTTTGATAAATGTGTGGGATTGTTAAGCAAGCAAATTTTATTGTTTTGAGTTTATAATTGTGGTGTTCTTAGTAGGTACAAGAACCACAAGACTTCATCTCTCACCTTCATGTTCCATATAATGAAGTCTCTCAATCACATTGACTATTTCCTGTATTAAAGAAGGTTTGATTGGAATTAATAGAGTTATGGTTGATTTCTTTTTAAGAGTGAATAAAGTGGATTATTGATTATTTTTTTAATTGCTACAAGAAGAAAGATCTAAAGTTAATCTCTTGATTTCATGAGCTTGTAATGAACATACTTTTCATCTAAGCAATATCCTTTTCAATTGAGTGTTTGCTTGAGAGTTTTGTTACTAGTTTTATCTTCTGATTTTAAAGTTGTGTGAAACATTCATATATTCTAGAAATAGAGTGTTATTTTATTAATTATTTCCTTCTTGAGCTAGATACAACAGACATAGATAGGTTACCTATTTTCGACACATATAGTGTAACAACTCTTTTGATTACAAATCCTGGATTGACATATAAATGAGTGAAATATAATAAGCATATATTTCTACACCAACAACAACCATGAGTTTGAAAAGGAAAATTATCATGAAGCGGATTTCAGTGAACGAGAAAGAGAAATTGAAGATTAAATAATCACATTAAAGATCCAACTTGAAGAAGAAAAGTGAACATAAGAAGTTGTGAGGAATCAGATGTTGAAGAAAGAAGAATCTCAGAATGCCAACTCCAAAGAAGTCGAGTAGATGATCATGATGTTAAAGGATTAGTTAGAAGAAGCCAAAAGGATTGAAGAAACTCTCGAGGATCAGAAGCAGTGTTTGGAAATCAAAACAACAATACATAAGGAAGAATCTAAAAAGAGAGAGAAGATATTGACAGATCATCTTAAGGAAAGAATTGACGTCTTAAATCTTCTTGAAGTAGAATTTGGTCAAGAAGAGAGAAGACTTGAAAAAGAAATCATCTCCTTGAATATCCAAATTGAATAAGAAAAGAGGTAGGAATAACTCATGAAGAGTTGGATGATGAAGAAATAAGAAGAGGTTGAGAAGCTTGAAGAAGAAGTTGTCACATTGAGAAGTAAAATTTTCAAGCTGAACAAGAACGTTGAAGAGATAGAAACATCCATAGTATAGAATAAATAGAATCATTCCAGGGTGCCAGAAAAAAAAATGAGGAAAAGAGTAAGAGTTTGTAGAAGTACTCAAAGTAAGGAATCAAGGTCAGCAACAATCAAAGAAGAATAATAGAGATACTTATTCAACAAGACCTACCATGTTTAGGAAGGAAAGAAGTTTCAACCATAATGAAAGAATCCACAGAAGAGAAGATCATGATCAACCAAGGAAGGAATTTAGAAGGACTACACCATAAAGAAGATCATTCACTCCCAGGAATGTAAATTTATTTTGTGGTCATTGTTTTTATTGTACTAACTTCGGACACACGGTTGCAAATTGCAGGGTTTATGGAAGAAATGTTGAAGAAATAAATGCTTATGTGGCCCCACATAACATTGAATGTTACAAATTCCATAAATATGGACACATAGCTAGTGATTGTAGAAGCATGATTGATACTTCCATAAAAGAAAACATTGATATCATATAAAATAAAGTATGTAAAAGAGAACAAGAAGAACATGTGAAGAAAGACCAGGTCCCAGAGATCACAAGATTAGAAATAATATGAGATGATGACAAATATATAGAGAAAAAGGAAGATGTTAGATATAGAAAGGTTTGGAGAATAAATGAAAGAAAAGAAGGATAGGTGAATAAAGATCAGGTTCAAGAGATTGTACTTTCAAGAATTTTAGTGCAAGATCAATCCACGAGAAAAAAGGAACAAGTCATAGTTCAGAGAGATGATGAGTCTACAGATGAAGAGGAAGATGACTCCACATCAAAGAAGGTATTCTTCTGAGTCATCCATATTGGAGACTCCCAACAAATATGAGTATTGAGAAGGGGAGTCAGTAAAGTAGATGCTACAGATCATAGAACCATATTTGGAGAAGTCTGCAATGTTTGCAGAGATAGATTTAGAGCAATCAAATAGCAAAAGTACAGAATGACAAATTGATCACACATGTGTCAGCTGGAAGTTACAAAGGGATAATTTTATGATTGTATTACGCATATATATTTAGGTAGGGATATATTCAGTACAGGTTGTTCCAGATATGCAGAGTTTGGTTTGCAGTGGACACATTTGATATTTGATGTTCAAGTCAAGTCTTCATAATAGTATAGTGATAGATGGGTCAACATTGTGGACAGTTGACTAGCAAAGTTATGTACATTTTGTGACATATGGATAGAGATGGATTCCTGAGATGATCAGTAGGTACATAGAGCATGGGTCAGAGAAGATGTATAACAATGTATTTATAAGTGAAATCAGTGGAATCAGTTGGGATGATCCAAGTGGATATCGCTAGCCACCCACCTATTCCATTGGCTCGAAAAAAAGTTTTCCACCTTGGCAGTTTTTCGGGTTCCAAACTTCCAAGGCCGTTTTGAGGCCCTAAACGATGTTTTTTGGGGATTTGGGGCCTAAGGGACTGCTAAAATCACTACCTTGGTCCAGTAAAAAATTGTTCTTCTTGGTTATACCTTTCCAATGGGCTATCGTGCGCCTAAAACAAAGATCATATGCAAAAGTTACGACCCCAATAAGTTGATGTACTAGCTTACCCAAACAGGGCCCACATGACTTTTGGCGCTTCATCTCCTAGTGTTAGGTTTTTGGACGTCTAGGGTTTTTGACATTCCTATTTATTTTAAAAGGCCTTTAGAGCCTCATGGTAACCATCTTCTTGTGAATTAGTGCAGCTATCACATCTCTTCTTAGAGATAATATTCCACCATTCCATCAAGCTTGTTTTACGTTGCATTTTACAATTTTAGCTTATTTCCTTATTGAATAGAAAACCAATTTTACTGTATCTCTGTTATTTTGTGTTAAGAATATTTTAATAATCTATATTCATTTCATTCTGCTCATAAAATATGGATTAGTGGTATCATATAGGTATCCTCCTTGTCGTCTTAATGCATGTCCCCAATGAGGCCAGGGTACAAAGAATTGGGTCTCGAGCTTGTTTCTCTTGAGGAAAAAAGCTCTCGCACGCCCACGTGACCTCTCATGGTAGGAGAAAATAAAGATGTAAAGATAGGAGATCCTTTCAAAATGTTGCTTGAGGAAGCCCTCATGTAATAGAGGAATGAGATGATGGATAGTTTTGAGCAAATCCTTCGGCAGCTACCAACAGGCGACGCATCTTCCTCGAGCAGAGGCGTTGCCACCTTCAAGGAACAAATCAACTTCGATATTCCTATATTTTAAGGTCAGATAGATGCATATGTTGTAGACAAGTGGTTGAATCTACTAGAAGGGTATTTTTCTGTCCATAACTTTTCGAATAGAGAAAATATTACTTTTGCGCTCCTCAAAGTCATTCCCCATGTCAAAGACTGGTGGGAAACTTTCTATGAGAAAAAGGAAATAGAGGAACCCACATTATTTATAGTTACGAACACCTGAGAATCAATCAGGGATGATATTAAGGAACAATACTACCCTGTCAAAAGTTATGATGACTTGTATAACAAATGGACCACACTATGCCAAGAAAGAGACCAAGCATTGCCATAGTTCACAAATATCTTCCATACCTTTCAAACTAAGTTGGGTATCAAATATTTAGAGTGACATCTGGTGCTCAAGTATCGCAGTTCTCTGCATAGATACATCCAGACCGAAATGGAATTTATGGACATATCATCCTTGGGCGCGGCCTACCGATATGTAGTCAAAATTGAGCAGAAGCTCAAACAAAAGACACAACAATTTGGGCCTGGGAACCCCTCACAGAAAAAGAGAGGAAAGGGTGGTGCCAACCGACAGAACAAAGGACAGATAAAATATGGACAATATCAGGACAACTAGTCGAAGCCGCAAGAAAAGAAGGACACCAAAAAGACAAAGAAAGATACCAGGAAGTGGTGTGAATTCCATAAGATCCCTTGGGATGACACTGCTGACTTCTGTTCAAAATAGTCACTGGTGGCTAAAGTGAAAGCCTCTGAATCAGATGCAGGTTCTGACTCAGAGTCAGAACCAGAAAGGGGAAGACAAATCATTGACGCGGAACCTAGTGCCACCATTTCTACCACCAAGCTCTAGCCTAGTGAACTAGACGAGCAAGAAGAAGGAGAGTGCTTCTTCCATTCATAGATGTGGGTAAAAGGCACCCCATTTCACTTCATCGTTGATAGCAATAGCCAGAAGAACCTCATCTCAGCAAAGGTCATCAAGCGGTTGGCTCTACCGACAATGCTGCACCCACAACCATACCCCATTGGATGGCTTTGCCAAGGAAGTGATCTCCATGTCAGCCAATAGTGTCAACTGTTGTACGACATCAATCCCTTCAAAGATGAGGTATTGTGTGATTTTTCTTCTCTCGAAGTTTGTAATGTTCTTTTGGGCCAACCTTATTTATGGAAACATCATGTTGTATATGAGTCTAGGCCTCGTAGTGTTATTATTACTTTGAATAGGAAATTGTACAAGATTGATCCATATGGATATCGGTGGCCACCCACCTTTTCCAACCATCTCAAAACAATTTTCTGGCAATTTTGGCAATTTACTATTTTTAGCAAGTTTTAACTTCCAGGGCCATTTTTAGGGCCTAAATGAAGGTTTTTCGGGATCAAGCTTCTCAATGATTTCTTATAGCATGATTGAGGTCCCAAAATGAATCTCCTCGACGATACCTTTCCAACGGGCTATCATACCCCTAAAACGAAGATCGTATGCAAAAGTTACGACCCCGAGAAGTTGATGCACTAACTTACCCAAACGAGGCCCACATGAATTTTGACGCTTCATCTCCTAGGGTTAGGTTTTTGGATTTCTAGGACTTTTGGAATTCCTGTTTATTGTAAAAATGCCTTTATAGCCTCATTGTAATCATCTTCTTGCAAATACGAGTAGCCGTCACATCTCTTCTCAGAGATAAGTTGCCACCATTCTAGCAAGTCTTTCACTCTGTAATTTTACAGTCTCTGTACATTTCTTTTATTAATAGAAATCATGTATTACTGTATATCTGTGTTTATGGTTGCATATTTGATACATTTTTGTTATATTATTGAATATTTGCGATATTTGTGTGCATTTCTTTATTATATCTCTGCTCTCATTTTGTGCCGAAAATAATCCGGATCAAGGATACCTGAGGCAGTCCCTCCTAGTGTTATTTCCTTGATCTCTGCCAAGAAATGTAGGAAGGTCATCTCTTAGACTGGGAGATTTTTCTTCTTCGTGATTCGCTCTCAGAGTGAGCAAAAGAGCACAACCACATACAGGTTCTTTGTGACCGATATCTCCACACAATAGAAGCAAGTGGATAAGGTCATGGAATAAGACTCATATATATTCTCCTCTCCTACCGGGGTACCTCTGCACTGCCAGGTCAAGCATCCCATAGATATGACCCCAGGCGCATCGCTACCCAATGGGCCAGTCTACCACCACTCTTTGTTAGAAAATGAGGATATTAATAGGAAGATACAAGAACTTCTCCACAAGGGGCACATCTATCCCATCTCATCGCCTTATGGGAGCCCAATCGTGCTGGTGCAAAAGAAAGACGGGACTTGGTGACTCTGCATTGATTATCGGGCCATGACTAAAATCACAGTCTAAAACCGGTACCAGATTCCCCGAATCAACGACCTCCTTGATCATATTACAGGGGACAAATACTTCAGTAAGATTGATCTAAAGTCTGGCTACCACCAAGTCCCAATAGAATAGACATATGTATGTAAGACTGCCTTCAAGTCAAATGAAGGTCTTTTTGAATGGTTGTTCATACCCTTTGGTTTGACAAATGCTCCAACAACTTTTATGAGGATGATGGATGATATCCTACGACCTTTCACCAATAAGTTTGTAGTGGTGTATATGGATGACATCCTCATCTATAGTAATACTTGGGCGGAACACTTGTAGCATATTTAGTAGGTTCTTCACACCCTGCAACATCAAAAACTATATGCAAACTTGGAAAAATGATCCTTCGGAATGGACAAGGTCCATTACTTAAGCTACATTGTTGATCAACATGGTGTGCATGTGGATCTAGCCAATATCTAGGTCATCCGTGACTGGCTAGCCCCAACCACACTCACTTATCTTTGGAGCTTCTTGGGCCTCACCAATTTCCATCACAGGTTTGTGCTAGGATTCTCTCATATCGCATGGGCCCTTAGCCAAGTAACCAGGGGTGGCGGTAAGGAAAAACTTGTGTGGGGCCTGTCCAAACAACAAGCCTTCGATGACTTGAAGAAGTGTTTTTCATCATGCCTGGTACTTTCATTACCGGACCTGCAACATCCCTTTGAGATCGAGACAGATTATTTAGACTATGTTGTGGGTGTCGTTCTCACTCAACATGGCCACCCCATAGCATATCATAGTGAGACACTATCAGATGTTGTCCGTAAGTACCCTACTTACAAAAAAGAAATGTACTCCATTGTGCAAGCCTACTGCCAGTGGAGACATTACATTCTTGGGAAGGAGACAATTATCCACTCTAATCACAATCCACTATAGTTCATGCAGACCCAAGGAAAATTGCAGAATGACCACCATCAGAAGTGGTCAACATACTTACAACATTTCCACCTCAACATCAATTATAAAACAAGAAGTAGCAACCAATTTTCTAACTACCTTAGCCAACCTCTAGTCGCGGTACTCACCACGGTTCTATACTCTTGCAGCCATGAGACCTTCGAATGGCCCCACCTCTATGAGAGATATCTTGACTTCTCCATCACCTACCAAATGTTGGGTGCCAACTCATTGGTCGCTAATTTCCATCTTTAGGATGGGTTGTTGTGTCATCTAGGCCATCTCTGCATTCCATCAAGTGAGTGCATGAAGCTGATTTTGGAAGCTCACTACAGTCGGGAGGCAGGACACTTTAGCTTCGAAAATACAGTGGCAGTGTTGCAGAAACATTTTTACTGGGCGAAACTTCGACAAGATGTTGAAAATTATATCAGGTCCTGCACCACCTGCTCTATTTACAAACCAACCACTAATAAAAAGAGCCTATACACCCCTCTACCTACTCCTAAAAGGCCATGGGAATCCATCTCAATGGAATACATGTCAGGCCTCCCATCCACCAAGAGGGGAAATGACTATGTTTTTATGTTTGTTGATCGCTTTCCAAGATGGCGATTCTAGCCACCTGCAAGAAGAACATCACAGCAGAAGCCATTTCCAAGATCTTATTTGAACGAGTATGGGTACATTTTGGGATCCCACAAATGATTATCTCAGATAGTGACAGTCAGTTCCTCAGCTCATTCTAGTCGAGCCTCTGGTCACTGCTGGATACCAAGCTCACCAAATCCACTGTCTTCCATCCCCAGAGAGATGGCCAAACTAAGGTCGTCAATTGGATGGTCGTACATATCCTGTGCATGTACAATTCAAAACACCCCCACACATGGGATGAGAGTCTTTACTATGTCCAACATATCTACAACCGAGCCCTGCATAGCTCCACTGGTCACAACCCCTTTCAGGTGGGGTTGGGATTCCAACCATTGGGCCCCATGGATGTTGCACTTCCCCTAACGACCACCTCGATCGAATCATCCCCTACTCCACCAGAAGCTGACAAATCCACCTGGTTCATTGAGTGGATCCATCACATATGGAAACAAGTTCAGGATATTCTATATAAGTCTAATTCCAAGTACAAGCATCACCATGATCAACATCGGGTGCCACATAAGTTTCAAGTGGGCAACAAAATTTGGTTGCATTTGTAGAAATAATGCCTTACAAGGCCTCATCCGAAGCTTCACCCACTCTGTTATGGGACATACACCATCACCAAGGTTGTGGGTGACAATTCGTTTTAGCTCAACATTCCCCCCTTCCTTGGTCTACATCCAATATTCAATGTGGCTCTCCTTCAACCATATTTCCCACCATTATTAGACACCTCAGAGATAGCAGAGAAGTTGACACCAACAAAGCTCAACCCTGACTACATGCAACATGCATCCAATGATCAGATTGTGCACACATAGATCAAGGCAATTCTATAATAAAGGATCCATCTTTATCAAGTCGTTAAAGTAGGGCAGCTCCTGCACCAAGGCAAGTGGCTCACATGAGGCCAAATTCAATAGAAATTTCCTCATTTGATGGGGGAACTCAATGCAATGGAGAACATTTCTTCCTAAGGAGGGAGGATTGATCCAGGTGGATATCGGTGTCCACCCACCTATTCCATTGGCTCGAAAAACAGTTTTCCACATTTGTAGTTTTTCAACAGTTGTTCGGGTTCCAAAATTTCGGGGTCATTTTGAGACCCTAAACGATGTTTTTTGGGGATTTGGGTCCCAGTGAACTACTAGCTTCACTACCCTGGGCCAGTCGAAAATTTTTCTTCTTAGTCAGACCTTTCCAACTGGCTATCGTGCACCTAAAATGGAGATTGTATGCAAAAGTTACGACCCCAAGAAGTTGATGTACTAACTTACCCAAACAGGGCCCACATGAATTTTGGCGCTTCATCTCCTAGGGTTAGGTTTTTGGATGTGTAGGGTTTTTGACATTATTGTTTATTGTAAAAGGCCTTCAGAGCCAGATGGTAACCATCTTCTTGTGAATGAGCGCATCCGTCACATCTTTTCTCAAAGATAAGCCGCCACCATTCCAACAAGCTTGTTTTCTGCTGCATTTTACAGTTTCATCTTATTTCCTTATTGAATAGAAAACCAGGTTTACTGTATCTCTGTTATTTTGTGTTAAGAATATTTTAATAATCTATATTCATTTTGTTCTTCTCATAAAATATAGATCACTAGTATCAGAGAGGTATCCTCCTTGTCGTCTTAATGCATGTACCCAAAGAGGCCAGGGTACAAAGAATTGGGTCTCGAGCTTGTTTCTCTTGAGGAAAAAGGCTCTCACATGCCCAAGCAACTTCTCATGGTAGGAGAAAATAAAGATGACGGGATAGGAGATCCTTTCAAAATGTTTCTTGAGGAATCCCTCACACAACAGAGGAACAAGATTATGGATAGTTTCGTGCAAATTCTTTGGCGACTACGAACAAGAAACACATCTTCCTCGAGCGGAGGCACCACGCCCTTCAAGGTACAAATCAACTTCGATATTCCTATATTTTAAGTTCAGATAGACACATATGTTGTTGACAAGTGGTTGAATCTACTAGAAGGGTATTTTTCTGTCCATAACTTTTCGAATAGAGAAAATATTACTTTTGCACTCCTCAAAGCCGTTCCCCATGTCAAAGATTGGTTGGAATATTTTTTGTGAGAAAAAGGAAACATAGGAACCCTCATTATTTATAGTCATGACCACCTGGGAATACTTCAAGGAAGCTATTAAGGAACAATACTACCCTTTCGGAAGTTATGATGAATTGTATACCAAATGGACCACACTGTGCCAAGAAAGAGACCAAGCAATGCCATAGTTCATAAATATCTTCCATACCTTGCGCACCAAGATGGGTATCAAATATTCAGAATGACATCTAATGCTCAATTATCATGGTGCTCTACATAGATACATACATACTGAAATGGAATTTCTGTAAATCTCATCCTTGGGTGCAACCTACTGATATGACGTCAAAATTGAGTAGAAGCTCAAACAAAAGACACGACAATTTGGGCCTGGGAACCCCACATAGAAAAAGCTAGGAAAGGGTAGCCCCAACCCACAGAAAAATAGACAAATTAAATATGGACAATATCATGATAACCATTCCAGGCCGTAAGAAAAGAATGACACCAGAAAGACAAACAAGGATATTGGAAAGTGGTGTGAATTCCATAAGAGCCCTTGGCATAACACTGCTGACTGCTGCTCAAAGAAGTCAATGGTGGATGAAGTGAAAGCCTCTGAATCAGATGTGGGTTCTGACTCTGAGTCAGAACTAGAAAGGGGAAGATGAATCATTGATGTGGAACCTAGTGCCACCGTTGCTACCACCAAACTCCAACCTGGCGAACTAGATGAGCCAGAAGAAGGAGAGCGCCTCTTCCATTCACAGATGTGGGTAAAAGGCACCTCGTTGCACTTCATCGTTGATTGTGATAGCCAGAAGAACCTCATCTTAGCAAGGTCATCAAAAGTTTGGCCCTGTCGACAATGCCACACCCACAACCCTACACCATTGGATGGCTCTGCCAAGGAAGTGATCTCCACGTCATCCAACAGTGTCAACTATCATACAACATCAAGACCTTCAAAGACGAGGTATTGTGTGATGTTTCTCCTCTCGAAGTTTGTAATGTTCTTTTGGGCCAACCTTATTTATGGAAATGTCATGTTGTATATGAGTCTAGGCCTCATAGTGTTATTATTAATTTGAGCAAGAAATTGTACAGGATACCTGAGGCAGTCCCTCCTAGTGTTATTTCCTTGATCTTTTCCAAGCAATGCAGAAAGGTCATCGCTCAGACCAGAAGATTTGTCTTCTTCGTGATTCTCTCTCAGAGCGAGTGAAAGATTTTAGCCACATCTAGGGCCTCCATGACCGATCTCTCCACACAACATAAGCAAGTGGATAATTTTATGGAGTAATAATTAGATATCTTCTCCTCTCCTACCGGGATACCTCTGCACTGCCAGGTCATGAATCCCATCGATCTGACCCCAGGTGCACTGCTACCCAATGGGCTAGTCTACCAACACTCTTTGTTAGAAAATGAGGATATCAAGAGGCAGATCAAGGAACTAATCCACAAGGGGCACATCAGTCCTAGCTCTTCTCCTTGTGGGAGCCCAATCGTGTTGGTGTAGAAGAAATATGGGACTTGGCAACTCTGCATTGATTACCGAGCCCTGAATAAAATCACAGTCCAGAACCAATACCCAATTCCCCGAATCGACGATCTCCTTGATTAGCTCATAGGGGACAAATACTTCAGTAATATTGATCTGAAGTCTCTGCTACCACCAAGTCCCAATAGAACAAACAAATGTATGGAAGACTACCTTCAAGTCAAAAGAAGGTCTTTTTGAATGGTTGGTCATGCCCTTTGGTTTTACAAATGCTCCAACAAATTTTATGAGGATGATGGACGATATCCTACGACCTTTCACCAATACTATTGTAGTGGTGTATCTGGATGACATCCACATCTACAACAAGACTTGGGTGGAACACTTGCAGCATATTCAACAGGTTCTACACACCCTGTGACAACACAAACTATATGCAAACTTTGAAAAATGATCCTTCGGCATGGATAAGGTCCATTACTTAGGCTACACCATTGATCAACATGGTGTGCATGTGGATCCAGCCAAGATCTAGGTCATTCGTGACTGGCCAGCCCCAACCACATTCACTGAACTTCAGAGCTTCTTGGGCCTCGCCAATTTCTATCGTAGGTTTGTGCTGTGATTTTCTTATATCGCATGGGCCCTCAGCCAAGTAACCAGGGGTGGTGGTAAGGAAACAATTGTGAGGGGCTTGTCCCAACAACAAGCCTCCGATGAATTGAAGAATCTTTTGTGCTCATCCCCAATACTTTCATTACCAGACCTGCAACATCCCTTTGATATTGAGACAGATGCTTTAGAATATGTTGTGTGCGTCGTTCTCACTCAACACGGCCACCTTGTGGCATATCATAGTGAGTCACTATTAGATGTTGTCTGTAAGTACACTACTTACGGAAAATAAATGTACTCCATTGTGCAAGCCTACTGCTAGTGGAGACATTACATTTTTGGGAAGGAGACAATCATTAACACTGATCACAAGCCACTATAGTTCATGCAGACCCAAGGAAAATTGTAGAATGACCACCATCAGAAGTGGTCAACATACTTACAACATATCCACCTCAACCTCAAGTATAAAATAGGAATTACCAACTGAGTTGTTGACAATCTCAACCGAACTACAGTCGCGACACTCACCACGGTGCTAGACTCTTGCGTCCATGAGACTTCTGGATTGCCCCACCTCTATGAGACAAACCCTGACTTCTCCACCACCTACCAAAGTTTGGGCACCAAATCAGTGGTCGCTAATTTTCATCTTCAGGATGGGATGTTATGTAGTCTAGGTCATCTCTTCATTCCATCAAGAGAGCACGCGAAGATGATTTGGGAATCTCACTACAGTCGGGTGGCAGGACACTTTGGCATAAAAAAGACAGTGGAGGTGTTGCAGAAACATTTCTAATGGATAAAACTTCGATAGGATGTCAGCAAGTTTATCAGGTCCTGCACCGCCTGCCCTATTTCCAAACCGACCACTAAGAAACAGGGCCTGTACACCCCTCTTCCTACTCATAACAGGTCGTGGGAATCCATCTCAATGGACTACATGTTGGGCCTCTTGTCCACCAAGAGGGGAAATGACTATGTTTTTGTGGTTGTTGATCTCTTTTCCAAGATGGCGATTCTAGCCGCCTACAAGAAGAACATCAAAGCATAATCCACTACCAAACTCTTCTTTGAATGAGTATGGGTACATTTTGGGATCCCACAAACCATTATCTTAGACCATGATAGTTGGTTCCTCAACTCATTATGTTTGAGCCTCTGGTCACTGTTGGATACCAAGCTCACCAAATCCACTGCCTTCCACCCCCGGAGAGATGGCCAAACTGAGGTCGTCAATCAGATGGTCGTACATATCCTATGTATGTACATTTCAAAACACCCCCACACATGGGATGAGATTCTTCCCTATGTACAACATAGCTACAACCGATCCCTTCATAGCTCAACTGGCCACAACCCCTTTCAGGTGGGGTTGGGATTCCAACCACTGGGCCCCATGGATGTTGCACTACCCCTAGCGACCACCTCGGCTGACTCATCCCCTACTCCACCAGAAGATGACAAAGCCACCCAGTTCATTTAGCAGATCCAACACATCCACCAACAGGTTTAGGATATTCTACAGAAGTCGAATGCCAAGTACAAGCAGTGCCATGATCAACATCGGGTGCCACATAAGTTTCAGGCGAGTGACAAAGTTTGGTTGCATTTGTAGAAAGAACACCTTACAGGGCCTCATCAGAAGATTCAACCACTCCTTTATGGGTCGTACACCATCACCAAGACTGTGGGTGACAATTCTTTTGAGCTCAACATTCCCCCCTTCCTTGGTTTGCATCTAGTCTTCAATGTGGGTCTCCTTTGGCCATATTTCCTGCCATTATTGGACACCTCAGAGATAGCAGAGAAGTTGAAACCAACAGAGATTAACCCTGGCTACATGAAACATGCATCTAGTTATCATATTGTGGACACACAGATCAAGGGCACTCGACAACAAAGGATCCAGCTTTATCGAGTTGTCAAAGCAGGGCAGCTCCTGCACCAAGGAAAGTGGCTCACTTGGGGCCAAATTCAGCAGAAATTTCCTCATCTGATGGCGGAACTCAACACAATGGATACCATTGCTTATTAAGGAGGGAGTATTGATGCAGGTGGATATCGGTGACCACCCACCTATTCCACTGGCTCAAAAAACAATTTTCCACCTTGGCAGTTTTTCGACAGTTTTTCGGGTTCCAAACTTCTAGGGCCATTTTGAGGCCCTAAACGACATTTTTTGAGGATTTGGAGCCCAAGGGATTATAGTAAGCATTGCCCTGGGCCATTCAAAATTTTTTCTTCTTGGTTAGACCTTTCCAACGGGTTATCGTGTGCCTAAAACAAAGATCGTATGCAAAAGTTATGACCCCGAGAAGTTGATGTACTAACTTACCCAAACGGGGCCCACATGACTTTTGACGCTTCATCTCCTAGGGTTAGGTTTTTGGATGTCTAGGGTTTTTTACATTCCTGTTTATTTTAAAAGGCCTTTAGAGCCTCATGGTAACCATTTTCTTGTGAATGAGCGCAACCTTCACATCTCTTCTTAGAGATAAGTCGCCACCATTCCAACAAGCTTGCTTTCCGCTGCATTTTAGAGTTTCAACTTATTTCCTTATTGAATAGAAAACCAATTTTATTGTGTCTCTGTTATTTTGTTATTTTTTGTTAAGAATCTTTTATAATATGTATTCATTTTGTTCTTCTCATAAAATCTAAATTAGTGGTATTAGAGTGGTCTGCTCCTTGTCGTCTTAATGCATGTCCCCAATGAGGCCAGGGTACAAAGAACTGGGTCTCGAGCTTGTTTCTCTTGAGGAAAAAACATCTCGCATGCCCAAGCGACCTCTCATGGCAGGAGAAAATAAAGATGACAGGACACAATATCCTTTCAAAATGTTTCTTGAGGAATCCCTCACGTAATAGAGGAACGAGATGATGGATAGTTTCGCGCAAATCCTTCGGCGACTACCAATAGGCGACGCATCTTCCTCGAGCAGAGGCATCGCCCCCTTCAAGGTACAAATCAAATTCGATATTTCTATATTTGAAGGTCAGATAGACGCAGATTCTATAGACAAGTGGTTGAATCTACTAGAAGGGTATTTTTCTGTTCATAACTTTTCGAATAGGGAAAATATTACTTTTGCGCTCCTCAAAGTCGTTCCGCATGTCAAATATTGGTGGGAAAATTCCTATGAGAAAAAGGAAACAAATGAACCCTCATTATTTACAGTCACAACCACCTAAGAATCCTCCAAGGATGTTATTAAGGAACAATACTACCCTGTCGGAAGTTATGATGACTTGTATACCAAATGGATCACACTGCGCCAAGAAAGAGACTAAGCAATACTAGATTTCACAAATATCTTCCATACCTTGCGCACCAAGTTGGGTATCAAAGATTCAAAGTGACATCTGGTGTTGAAGTATCGTAGTGCTCTACATAGATAAATCCATACTGAAATGGAATTTCTGGACATCGCATCCTTGGGCGTGGCTTACCGATATGCCGTCAAAATTGAGCAGAAGCTCAAAAAAAAGACGCGACAATTTGGGCCTGGGAACCCCTCATAGAAAAATCCAAGAAAGGGTGGCCATAACCCACAAAACAAAGGACAAATAAAATATGGACATTATCAGGACAACCAGTCCAAGCCGCAAGCAAAGAAGGACATCGGAATGACAAAGAAAGATACTAGGAAGTGGTGTGAATTCCATAAGATCCCTTGGTTACCACCAAGTCCCTTGACTTCCATAAGATTGATCTGAAGTCTGGCTACCACCAAGTCCCAATAGAAAAAACATATGTATGGAAGACTTCCTTCAAGTCAAAAGAAGGTCTTTTTGAATGGCTGGTCATGCCCTTTGGTTTGGAAAATGCTCCAACAAATTTTATGAGGATGATGGATGATATCCTACAACCTTTCACCAATAATTTTGTAGTGGTGTATCTGTATGACATCCTCATCTACAACAAGACTTGGGCGGAACACTTACAACATATTCAACAGGTTCTGCACACCCTGTGACAACACAAACTATATGCAAACTTGGAAAAATGATCCTTCGAAATGGACAGGGTCCATTACTTAGGCTACATCATTGATCAACATGGTGTGCATGTAGATCCAACCAAGATATAGGTCATCCTTGATTGGCCAACCCCAACCACACTCACTGAACTTCAGAGCTTCTTTAGCCTCGCCAATTTCTATCGCAGGTTCGAGCTGGGATTCTCTCATATTGCATGGGCCCTTAGTCAGGTAATCAGGGGTGGCGGTAAGGAAAAAATTGTGTGGGGCATGTTCCAACAACAAGCCTTCAATGAATTGAAGAAGCATTTGTGCTCATCCCTGGTACTTTAATTACCAGACCTGTAGCATCCCTTTGAGATCGAGAGACATTCTTTAGACTATGTTGTGGGCATCATTCTCACTCAACACAACCACCCTATGGAATATCATAGTGAGACACTATCAGATGTTATCTGTAAGTACCCTACTTATGACAAAGAAATATACTCCATTGTGAAAATCTGCCTCCAGTGGAGACATTACATTCTTGGGAAGGAGACAATCATTTACACTGATCACAAGCCACTACAGCTCATGCAAACCCAAGGAAAATTGTAGAATGATCGCCATCAGAAGTGGTCAACATTACTTACAACAGTTCCACCTCAACATCAAGTATAAAACAGGAAGTACCAACTAAGTTGCTGACTACCTCAACCTACCTCCAGTCATGACACTCACCATGGTGCTAGACTCTTGCAGCCATGAGACTTTCGGATGGCCCCACCTCTATGAGATAGACCTTAACTTCTCCACCACCTACCAAATGTTGGGTGCCAACTTAGTGGTCGCTAATTTCCATTTTCAGGATGGGTTGTTGTGCCATCTGGGCCATCTTTGCGTTCCATCAAGAAAGCGCATGAAGATGATTTGGGAAGCTCACCACAGTCGGGTGGCAAGACACTTTGGCATCGAAAAGACAGTTGTAGTGCTACAAAAACATTTCTACTGGCCGAAACTTCGATAGGAAGTTGACAAGTATATCAGGTCCTACACCTCCTATGCTATTTCCAAACTAAACACTAAGAAACAGGGCCTATACAACCCTCTACCTACTCCTAACAAGTCATGGGAATCCATCTCAATGAATTACATATCGGGCCTCCCATCCACCAAGAGGGGAAATGACTTTGTTTTTGTGGTTGTTGTTCACTTTTCCAATATGGTGATTCTAGTCACATGCAAGAAGAACATCATAGCAGAAGCCACTGCCAAGCTCTTCTTTGAATAAGTATGGGTACATTTTGGGATCCCACAAACCATTATCTCAAACCATGACAGTCAGTTCCTCAGCTCATTTTGGTGGAGCCTCTGGTCACTGCTAGATACCAAGCTCACCAAATCCACTACCTTCCATCCCCAGAGAGATGGCCAAACTGAGGTCGTCAATAAGATGGTCATACATATCCTGTGCATGTACAATTCAAAACACCCCTACACATGGGATGATATTCTTCTCTATGTCCAACATATCTACAACCGAGCCCTGCATAGCTCAATTGGCCACAACCCCTTTTAGGTGGGGTTGGGATTCCAACCATTGGGCCCCATGGATATTGCACTACCCCTGGCAACCACCTTGTCCGACTCATCCCCTACTCCACCAGAAGCTGAAAAAGCTACTCGGTTCATTGAGTATATCCAACACATCCTCCAACAGGTTCATGATATTCTACAAAAGTCTAATGCCAAGTACAAGCAGTGCGATGATCAACATCGGGTGCCACATAAGTTTCAGGTGGGCGACAAAGTTTGGTTTGCTTTTGTAGAAAGAATTCCTTACAGGGCCCCATCGAAATCTTTGACCACTCCATTATGGGATGTACACCATCACCAATGCTATGGGTGACAATGATTTTTAGCTCAACATTCCCCCCTTCCTTGGTCTGCATCCAATCTTCAACGTGGCTCTCCTTCGACCATATTTCCTACCATTATTGGACACCTCAAAGACAGCAGAGCAGTTGACACCAACAGAGATCAATCGTGACTGCATGCAACATGCATCCAGTGATCAGATTTTGGACACACAGATCAATGGCACTCGATAGAAAAGGATCCAACTTTATCGAGTCATCAAAGCAGGGCATTTCCTGCACCAAGGCAAGTGGCTCACCTGAGGCCAAATTCAGCAGAAATTTTCTCATCTGATGGGGGAACTCAATGCAATGGAGAGAATTGCTTCCTAAGGAGGGAGGATTGTTCCAAGTGGATACCGGTGGCCACCCACCTATTCTACTGGCTCAAGAAATAGTTTTCCACCTTGGTAGTTGTTCGACAGGTTTTCGGGTTCCAAAGTTCTAGGGCTGTTTTGAGGTCCTAAACGACATTTTTTTGGCATTTGGGGTCCAGGAGAGTGCCAAAAGTATTTCCCTGGGCCAGTCAAAAAAATTTCTTCTTGGTTATACCTTTCCAACGGGTTATTGTGTGCCTAAAATAGAGATCGTATGCAAACGTTACGACCCTGGGATGTTGATGTATTAACTTACCCAAACGGGGCCCACATGACTTTTGGCGCTTCATCTCCTAGGGTTAGGTTTTTGGATGTCTAGGGTTTTTGACATTCCTGTTTATTGTAAAAGGCCTTTAGAGCCTCATGGTAACCATGTTCTTGTGAATGAGCACAGTTGTCACATATCGTCTCAGAGATAAGTCGCCACCATTCCAACAAGCTTGTTTTCCGTTGCATTTTACAGTTTCAGCTTATTTCCTTATTGAATAGAAAATCAATTTTACTGTATCTCTGTTATTTTGTGTTAAGAATATTTTAATAATATGTATTCATTTCATTCTGCTCATAAAATCTGGATCATGGGATCAATTGGAAAGTAGTGAAAGATAAATTGTCAACAAAAGTTATATCATCAGAACAAAATCATTTGACATCATGGTCAAGTGAACATGACAAGTGATTGAAGAAATCAAATTTTAAATGGTTTTTATATATGTCAGTGAATTACAAGAGGAAGCACCAATGGACAATAAGAAGTACTGGAAGCGAGAAAATAAAACTTTTTGCAAGTATCTCTACATCTTGTAGAGAAGGGAAATCATCAGAGAGAGAGAATCAAAAAAGGAATATCAAAAACATGCAGACAGAGGGAGACATACCCACAAGGGGATATATTCTTTTTCCTATGATCGGTTAGAGTAGGTATAGTATCAAGAGGAGACAAACCAACAAGGGGAGTTAACATTTTGTCAGAAATATTTGTGAAGAGAAAGAATAGATGCATGAAGACAGGGGGAGCATCCCCAAGGAGAGATACCATTTTCCATTGATGTCAAAGGGGGAGAGTGATAAACATTGATGAGAAACGATGATCACAGGGGGAGCATGAGCATGAGTGTTTCCATGTCTAAGTGTTTCTATCAATTCCAAAGGGGGAGATTGTTGGACAATTGGTTTTCATTGATGTTAACCCTTGGAGAGTGATCTTGGAGATTGATGTCACCCCTTGGAGAAGTCTAGAATCCCCAAAGATGTGGAAGCAATCATTGTATATTTGGTTATCATCTGTATGATTGAGATTAATGATGAGTTAGTTGGGTACATTTGATGCAGTCTACATGCATCCCCAGAGGTGTGGTTATGGGACCCAAAGTTGATTTAGGAATAACGACATGAAGGATAGGGAAATTGTAGGTAATACTATCGTAGATGAATAGTACATGTTGTTTTGTTTCTGTTGATATGTGGAAGGAAAAGTGGTTCTTCACGGTTAGGGAGATCTAACCCTATGAAGTTGGAATCCCCAAGGTGTTGGTTGTGGAGCCTGATTATCTTCCTGATTCAAAGGTCTTTTACTTTCATCCATGTTTATACCCCATGAAGTATTTACACCCTAGAAGTATGTACACTCTTCCACGCGAGGGAGTGCAGAGGAGGGCTACCCCCTCTGCGGGGTCCGGGGGGGCTATCCCCCCAGCTGGGGGGGGTCTCGGGGCAAGCGGGACCCCGAAGAAAAAATTTCCTTGTAAATGTATATTGTAATTTCATTGTAAATTTGGACCGTTCATTATTGTTTCTGGATAAATCCGTGAGTGCGGACACAAACCGATCTCCCTAGATCCACCTGGATCTAGAACAAAACAGGACAGAATATACCGCTTTCCCTAGATCTAACTATTGAATTAAATTGGAAGTGAGAAGAAGATATGTACCTTGTAAT